>LXPE01000069.1:0-13253 GCA_001664025.1 Hanseniaspora valbyensis NRRL Y-1626
AAAAAAAAAAAAATAATCAAAAACACGCTTATATCGGATTAGCTGATATTTTTTGTTTTTTTCCTCCTCCTTCTTTTTCTCTCTCCTATTTAACTAAAATTTTCTTATATAATATTTCTCGCAAGTCATGAGGTTCTAGACCCATTTTTGCCTACAGCAAAAACAAAAACAAAACATATCCTTTCAAAAACAAAATGGATATAATATTATATATAATTTTTCATTATAAATTGTAAAATATATATATTATTATTATTATTATTATTTATACGTAATATAAAGAATAAATAAAATAAAATATTAGTTAATCCTATGGAACTAAATAATATTTTATTGGATTATTTAATATATTCATAAAATTAATATTCATTTTTTTAAAAAAAATTAATTAATTATTTACATAATGTATAAAAATAAATATTCCTTTGAAATTATTTAAACAACTTTTTATATATATATAATTAAATTTCAATCCAATATAAACACATCTAAAGTTATGAATTAAATCGTTACCAAAAAAAAAAAAAAATTATCTTTTAAAACATAAAACAAATAACTCTGTGTATGTGTGTTTATCGTTTAAAAATTTTTTTTTTTTAAGCGAGCTGCATTAAAAAAAATAAAAAAAAAAAAAAACTCAATTTTTTGTCATAGCTTAAAAAATTGATGGTTTCAATAATATATATATATATATATCTCTGTGTGTGTGTGTCAGTTCTCCTCTCTCCATATAATATAAAATTTTCTAAAATACAAACATTAAAAAAAAATGAAACGGAAAACAGAAAAAAAAAATTTAGAGGTGTGTGTGTGTGCGCGGAGATGGAAAATATTGCTTTTATTGACGAAGAAAAAAAAAAAAACAACACACACAGAGAGAGAGTGAGAGACATGTGCAAAGGAAGGAGAGAGAGAAAAAACACTCACACTTTATAAATTATTAAAAAATTTTGTTTCTTATCTTAAAAAAAAAAAGAATGAAAAAAAAAACAACAGAAATAAGGTTTATTCAACATTTTTTTTAATTAAAAGATTAAACTTCTATTAAATTAATAAAATCAACAACCTTACTATAAAGATAATTATATAATCATATATAAATATATGTTATATAAAGATTTAAAGAACAAACCATAGAAACCCTTTTTATTTAAAACATCAACAAATAAAATAAAAAATATATATTTATCTTTGTTATAAACCCTTATTTTTTTTAAAAAAATAATATTTCTTTATTTTTTTGTTTATTAAACCAGGAATCTTTTAGCTTTAATCTAACAAAAATATAATCACATCATAATAAGGTAGATCAACATATTAAGTATTGTTCCTCTTTTTTGATAAACAACCAAAAAAAAAAACATTATAATAAATACTAGTTTGTTGATATAATAATAATTTTTTAAAAAAATGCATGCATCAGACTATAACTCATTTACAAATACTCCTACTACTTATTCAAGACACTTATTAAAATGTATTTCAAAGTTTTTACCAAACAATCCTAATTTTTGTCCTTCTGTTAAAGAAATTGAAGAAGAAGAATATTACCAAAAATGTGTCAAGAATCTTTTACTACTATGCATGGATAATGATACAACTGTTTTGATTGATAATATATTGAAACTTTTGAAAGATAAGCTGTCCAAATATGAAGAATTTCCTATTGTTCAAGAAGATACTGATATAAACGATACTTTAAGCAACACCAGTAATCATACTTCAAAAGTTTCCTCTCCTAATTTTGGTAGTGAATGTAAAACTCCTTCAAGAAATGGTTCCCCACTTGTAAACCCTCATACTAATCCTTCATCAAAAGATTTCTATTCTCTAGAAAAAAATGTTTCCCCATCTGCATCTCTTCCAAACATAAACTTGCATTCTGAAGGTAACAATAATAATAGCAATAAAAAAAACAGTTCTTCTGATAATTTAAATAGACAAACCCATTCTTCAGGTAGTAGTGATACAACAGACCATAACAACAATGAGTCTCACTTGTCAGAAGCTACCATGAGACTTATGGACAAGTACACAAATATAAGAAAAAGTACTAAATACCCTATAAGATCACTAGGTATTTACAATTACGTCTTGATTTTTTTGAGATTGATGATTGAAATATTTGAAGTTGGCTATTTGTTTAGAGATTGTAACACTTTTTCTGATTTATCCACTATTGAAAAAAGAAAAGAACTGGAAAAATCATTCCATTTATTCTATGCTAATAATAATACTGCTTTCAAACTTTTAAAGTTTGGAATTTCAAGACCTAATGCTAATGATACAAACAATTTGAAAAAAGATATCAACTCTTCAAACAGAACTCGTCCTCAAAAATTACCTTACAAAACTTTTAGAAAATTATTAAGATTCTTGATTGCTATAAAATCAAGTGTCAAATTGGATGATTGTGTCGCAAAGATTGTTAAGGAAGATCAATTATTACTGCCCAATATGAAAGCATTGATTTTCAAAAGTTTGAAAACTTCTTCCATCCATGTCGCTTCTAATGGTAATTTTTTGAATCATGATGATGCAAAACTGGACACTATCCCCCATTTGAAAGAAGCTAGAGATATGGTTGATGTTAATGTTGAATATATTTTATCCTTCCTTGCAAATTCAAACAGTCAAGACTATATGCATTTCTTGGAACAAATAATGATTGTCAATCCTGGTCCAGAAGCTTTTAAAGATAAATTTGTGTTACAAGAATTGAAAGAAAAATATGTTAAACATAATGAATTTGATGAAATTGATACTGAAAGATTTATTAATGAAGAATTAAACAATAATGATAATTACAGTTTAAACACTGCTTTCAGTAGCTCTTCCAATGCTAGTAATGGCGAAGGTAATACCAGATACATTTTGATACCTGCTTATCTTTCATTATTTACCTCAGACTTACTATTTTCTACAGAGTATATCTCTTTCACCTCTTTCCAAAATATTAAAGATTTGACCGTTTTCATTCAATTTATCCATAAATTGCACAAAACATATAAGAGAAGTATTTTCAGAAAATGTATTTTACTTTCATTTGCCCATTCTTTAAAAATATTTATGGCTTCCAAGTCTGCAGATTATTTGAAATACACTCATAATAATAATACTCCTCAAAGCACTATATTAAAGAAAGAACTTACAAGTCTATTTAACTCTGTTTATGGTTCCTTTGATACTTTAAGATTAATTAATGATATTTATGGAAATTCTACTGGAACAACAATTAATTATAAATCTAGCAAGTTTAACAGCAGTGGTGGTGGGGATGATGAAACTTCTGAAGAAGGAGGTTTTGATGATGAAAGACAAAATGTCAACATGTCTCCAAGTTCTAAACATTCTGAGAGAAATAATTTAAATGTGACAACTTCCTCTTCTTCCTCTACTATTTTATCTTTCAAAGATGCTACTCCTGATAAAGGTACATCTTCCAATGATTCCAAAATTAGTCCTAGCAAAGAATCTATTAATGAAATGATGCAACTTTTAAATTCTGTCTCCAAGAATGGACTAGTCCTTTCTGATGCTGGTGATGCTTACCATTTCGGTACTTGTAATATTGAAGATGAGCTTTTGAATCCAGGCGATATTGCTGTCACAAGAAGTTTAACAATGATTTCCCTTTTTAATGTTGATGTATTTGCAAATTATTTGAACAAATCTGATATTAAAGGGTTGGATAATGTTGAAAAATCTGATTCTAGTTCCAATTCCTCTCCTACTGATAGTAAAAATTATAAACCTATTTCATCATTTGTTAAAAATTTAAAAGTTAAATCAGATAGTTCTGATAGAATTAGTCTCAACAGTTCTAATAGTGAACAAACAAATTCATCAATGGGACCTTCATCTCCATCTTCATCTTCATTTATTAGTGCCCATTTAGAATCGCAAACCAAGAATGTTGGATCTGCTATCAAAAATAACTTATTCAAAATGTCTAAACTGCCTAATTACTACTCAACCAATAAAGAAAACAAATTCTGGTCAAGTTTAATGAAACATTTCTGTACATCTCAGGCTCTTGAAATTAGTGATAGATCTAATCTAACAATTTTTTCTGTTTTGCTTCATGTTTACTTGATGTGTGGTTTTTTGAATATCCATGATTCTTCCTCTCCTATAATCAAATTTGCCAAAAGATTGTCTTCCTCATTTGGTTCAATTTTCCAATTAAATGATACTGATGATTTACCTAAAAATTTGGCTTATGCTCAAAGAGTTTTGAATAGAAATTTACCATCAAAGACTAAAGCTGTAGTTGAAAATATTATTTCTTCCCTTTTATTATTCCCAGAAGCTACTGCTGAAACTTTGGGTAGAAAATGTGATATTGTTACAACAAACCAAGAATTTGGTGTTAATATTCATTATGAATTGTATTGTATCTCTGAAGGTATGAAGTTTTTCTTTTACATTCCAAACCCTTACAAGGAGAAATATGGTATTTATAACAAGATCGTTGAAGTTATAAAAAGAATGACTTTCCATATATCTGGTAAATTAATTAAATCTTTACCTTATTTAGATGATAATGCCTCTGAGATAATTGATGATATTATTTTTGAAAGATATAAACCTGAGGAACATGATATTTATTATTTCATTGGAAAAAGAAATCATAATGTTTTACGAAAATTCTTTGAAAATGATAGTATTGAAACCATCACTCCTCAAGAATATCAAGATATGTTAGGTTATAAAAAATCTATTGAATTGTCTTTGATAGAAACAAACACTTTTATTAATAACAAATATAGTGAAAACTCTACTTACAAACCTAATATTAATTTTGTAAACATTGGCTCTTCACAAGAATCCAAATTGAGTGATTTTTTAGCTGCCTCTTTAATCTCTAATACTGTAAACATTTTAAAAAGATGTAGTGGTTTGGCAACAGATGAAAATATTGCTGAAGCTTTAACTATGCATTTGGAGTATACTGAAAAAATTTTATTAAGTGGTGTTTTAAACAGTAATGAGAAATTGGTTAAAGAATGTGTTAGCTGCTATGATATTATTGCACAAACTTCTATCCCTGAAACTAACTATAAAGTATTCAGAGCCTTTTATCAAACTTCTGGTAAAACAGCATTTTTATTGAGTGTTGCTTCTTTTAATTTGAGCGTTCCAGGTATTACAAGATTAACAATGTTACAAGTTTTGGAACGTGTTTTGAAATTTAGAAAAAATTTCTACAAGTTTGTCTTTGTAGATTCAGAGAATTCTATTAATGAACATGAAACTTCTGTGTTTGATTCCCTTCATCAAGCTTTATTCAGAACTATTCTAATCAATTTATCATTCAATGATGTTAAAGCTCATGAAACTTTAAGAAGTTTATGCTTCTTATATACTGCTGAAGTTGATTTCTATTGTAGTTACAAAAAGAAAAATATTGAAGATATTGATTCTTGTTATTATGATTTTGCACAATCTATAGCTAATTGTAATAATGTATTTGGTCCAATTGCTTTCCAAAGACATATTAGAGCTGATATTTTAAAATATATCGATAGACCTTCCAGAGCATTATTTGATTGTTTCATGGTTTTATGTGATAAAGTCTTTGATATGTGTATTGTTGGACAAAATAGTTTATTAAGAGATGATCAAACAAGATTTAGAAACTATTGTGGTATATTAGCTTCATTCATTGGTGTTTTCAAAATTAATTTCTTGTCTTCAAGAGGTGCTAATAATTCTTTAGATAAATATGAATTGTTAATTTCTAAAAAAATTGATTTTTTCATTGAGAGACAATGTGAATTATTAAATTCATCTGATTTATTGACTAGAGAAAACTCTAAAGATATTTTGAGTACTGAACTACATCCTGGTGTCTTTAATATTCTTTTTGAAAAACTTGTTCAAAGATTAGATATGTTTGTTGAAATTTGTAAAACAGGTGAGATTGAAAGAAATTTTTTTTTACTAGAACAAATTCTTGCTGTTTTAAGATCAATTTTGGAAAGAGATGAAATTTCTTTCATTATTTTGTGTACTAAATCTGTTTTAGATATTATTCAAAAAGTGTTAAATATAATTGCTTTGATGGATTATGAAACTCATTACAAATACAAAGTCATAATTCATACTTCCAAAGCTATTTTATCTTTTAAGCATGCTGAAAATGTGCTTTTCTTAAAAGGTGCTTACTCTTTAAAAAATTACTGGTTACAAACAATTTTCAGTTGGTTTAGTGATGTTGCATTTGTTGATTTGGATTTAATCAATTTGACAAAAGCTCATAGAGAAATGGATTTAGAGAAAAGAGATATTGATTATTTGAGATTGGATACTTCTATTGAATGTGTTAAAGCATTGGCTTTTTTGACTGATAAGATATCTTTAGAAGCACCTGCTGCAACTACTGCTGATGATTTGAAAATATCAAAAAGATCTGCTTTCTCCAATTATTTTAATATTTTGTTAAAATCTTTGGAAAGAACTTCAGATCATGAAAATGTTCCATTTGTTTTAAGACACAAGACTTTAATGCTAAATGAAAATGTCCTTTCCTGTTTGACTAATTTGTTATGTTCTAATCCAGATATTGGTTTAGATTTTGTTTTGCCTATTGCTTTCACCGGAAATAGTATTATTAGAAGAACTTTGCTTGATGTATTGATTGAACTGACAAAGAATGCTAACAAAGATAGATCAGTTTTAGCTATTGATCAAGAAGAAGCACTAAATGATATCATTAAACAAACTGAAATATGTCCTCAAATTTTGACAGGGTTAGCCTCTCAAGCTTCTGTTAATGAAGTTGAAAGATTAGCTACTTCATTTTTGAAAATTTGTGCTCCTAAAAAAATTACTCATATTTTCATTGCTGAATTGGTTGATGATGAAATTGCTAAGGCTTCTAGATATATGGATATCTTGAGAAGAAATAGTTTAGCTACAAGAAGTTTAGCTATATTTTCAAGATTAAAAGGATATGACTTTTTGAATAAAACAGTTAGACCTTTAATTTTAGACATTACTATTGAAGGTTTAGATTTTGAAATTGAAAAACCAATCGCTGATGATGCTGAAAGAGAATTACAAATAACTAGATTTGTGAATTGTATGGATACTTTTTGTGAAAATGTTTTGAATGCATTTGATGATTTGCCAGCTGAATTTTTTTATATTTCTCAAAGAATATATGATGCTGCTAATAAGAAGTTCCCTGGAAGTGAATTAATATCTGTTGGATCTTTTTTATTTTTAAGATTTTTCTGCCCAGCTATTATTAACCCTGAAACTGATAGTATTAACAATAGAATTTCATCCAAAAATAGAAGAACTTTAATTTTGGTTGCTAAAGTATTACAAAATCTTGCTAATAAAACAATTAATACTTTAAAATGGCCATTATTAGAAGATCAACAACAAAAACTTGATGAATGGAGTGAAAAAATGTTTCATTTCTTGGAAAAAGTTTCTGACAAAAAAAATTTAACACCAATTCCTGTTGACTATTCAGCTCCTATTGAAAAATTAGAAAACTTGGGAACTGTTCATAAACTGTTATATTCACGTTATGTTGCTATTAGGGTATCCATGATTAAAGATGTTAAAGATGCTAAATCTTTTAATGAATTAATTGAAAGTTCCAGAGTTGTTGATAAAGCTATGTTACAACTAGGCCAACCTGCTTTAGAATTGAACAATGATATTCCAAAGATTATTAAAGAAAATTCTGAAAAATATTCCTTAGCTTATGATTTCATGAACAGATATTATTTGAAAGTTGGCTCAATGCCAGAAATTTCTGGTTTAATATTTGTTTCTGCAGATTCTGATGGTGTTCCAAGAATAACTTTATCTTTAAAGTTAATGGAAATGGACAGTGTTGATGTTAATGAGGTTGTTTATAAATTAATATTTTTAGAAAGTGGATTATGGTCAAAGAAATTTAATATTTTACTTGATGGTACTGCTACTTCTCGTTGTTCAGAAAAATTAGAAAGAATAATGGGTCTTTTCATGAATTTATTACCTAGAGATTCTTTTATAAATCTTGATACTGTCATTTTTTATAATGTCAATGAAGCTTTCCTAGTATTTTGGTGGAACCAAGCTAAAAAAGCTTATGAGTCCTTTGGTCTTGGTACATTGAAGCATATTTTTTTAACATCTAATTGTTCTTCTGAAGTTTTCAAATCAATGCAATTACAAAAATATTCTGTAGATATTTACAATGATGTAAGAGTAACTTTGTATAACACTTCATATTATGAAGAAGCAAAACATAGATTTGTTCCAGTAACTTTGAAAATTGGTAACAATCATATTCAAGTAGTCAGAGAAACTCCAAAGAGAATCAAGTTTAGTGAAAATGAAGAAGTTTGTGAATGTCATTTCAATGATATTTATTTTATCAAAAATATGGTATCTGCTTATGCTTCTAATACTATAGGTATTCCATATGAATTCACTATCTCTTTCAAAGATGGTACAAACTTGATCCTTTCAACACATAAATATTTGGAAATTTTGAAACTTTTATATTATGCAACAACCAAACTTAAAGAAGAAGCTAAATTTGGAGGTCCAGTGGATACAACAATTAAAAAAGAAAATACAAATGAAAGTGAACTAAATACATTAGCTAAAATATTACTGGTTATTTTATCTGCTTTATCAAGTAATGATGATTTTATTAAATCTAGAGCTTTTGCATTATTAGCTGTGACACAATCTACATTTAATGTTGATATAGGTCACAATATATTCCCAACTACTGAGATATCTCTTCCTGCTGATAATTTAGTTCTGGTAAAATCAATAACTAAAAAATTAACTAAAACAAAACCTGAATTGACATATTTCATTTTGAAGCAATGCTTTGAAGGAATTTTTTCAGGTAAATTATTAGTCAATAATGTTCAACTTTTAACTTTGACAAGTTATTGGGTTGAAAATGTTCATGAATATATTTATTTGGATGTTGATAACAATGGGAAAGATAGAACTATTGCCATATTAAGACTTTTGATAAAATGTACATTAGATGATATTGATTTAATGTATTCCTTTAAAATCTTCCTTTGGTCCAAATTGATGCTGGTTCCAGACTTGCTAGAACTTATTACTGATGAAGTGATAACTCATGCAATGGATAGAGAATCTGAGGGATTTGACTGGTCACCATGTATTTCAATTCTCTCAATGATTCCATCAGTCTCTGTTTCAGGAATTGTTATTCAAAGGTTGTTGAAGTTGATTAATAAATTGATACCAACTTTAACAAATGATAATAATGTTAATAGTTGGTCTGAAGTTATTATTTTGGTATCAATATTACAAGAGTTATCATTTGATTCTTGTGTAAGTTTTGAAGGTTTTGTTCCAGAAGTTTTGTATATTATTTCAATGTTGATTGATGTTAGACCAATAAAGATTAAAACAAGTTTATTGAAAATTTTAATCAATATCTGTAATTCTTTCATTTCAGCCACTGGTGATGATTATGAAAAGAGACAAAATTTTAACAATTGTATTGATATATTAACTTCTGCTAGAGCTAAATATGTCTTTGGGTTGAGTAGAGAAAATTCTAATTCATACTATTCCACAACTGCAGCAGTTTTGTTATCTAAGGTCAGTTATATGTCCGAATTAATAAATTACATGTTACTAATAATGCAAATAATTAATAAAGATGCTTCTGATGAGATTCTTTGGAAGGCAAAATATAAAGATTTAATTTTAGAAGCTATTTTTGGTGAAGAATCTTATATTTCTGCTAGAGCAATGATGTATTTGAGTATATTGTGCAGAGATGGTGTTTATGAAGATTTAATGAAGAATTTGTTCACTATAACTTCAAAAGTTTTAGCAGATATTTCAAATACTGAAGAGACAATGTTACATTTGGTTACTCATGTAGTATCATATGGTAATTTTGTAAGTGGTATTAATAATAATAATCCAAGATTACTTTTCCAAGTTTGTTGGTTATGTCATTCCTTCTTAATGTCACCAAACTTAGTTGTCTACCATGCTGGTCTTGTTGCTATGACAAGTTGTTTAAAGAGAATTTTACGTTTAGCAAATGATACTAATGTAAGAATCAATGATGCAATTTGGGAGGATAATAGACAAGGTTTAGGTGATTGTTTGAGAGAGCTTGAAATAGTTGATAAGAGAGTTAATACTAGCAAAAACTTTATGTTTACTCATGTGCATTGCATTTCTAAAGCAGCGCTAGTTTCTCATACAAAAGTTTATGGAACTGATTTCTTGAAAATGCTTTTATTAGTCACATTGAAAGAAGATGGTGATCATTTGGAAACTTCAACTGATTACCACTGTTACATGTTTTTGTACTTCTTATTACAAAGCACTGAAGAGTTTGATGAGCTTCATAGGGAATTGAACAAGGGCAAGTCACCAACTTATGAATTTATTAACAAAGATTTTGAAATGCCAGACTTTTTGTTTGCTTGGTTAAATAACCCTAAGGATGACACTAAGAATTTGGTTTTGTATCAAGTTTCCTTATTGGTATCAATAGATACAATTCCAGAAATAACCAAATTAAAATTATTGTGCATATCTTTGCACATGGCTGAGAATCATCCATTAGTATTTTTTGAATTTATGAGTAATGTAATCGAAGAAGCTGCCAAATGTGAAGAAAGAGCAACTATGTTTGAATTGGTTTCAAAATCATTTGAAGTATCAAATATTACTATAACAAGTCCATATTACCATCAACTTGGAGAACTTGAAAACAGAATGGATCAAAGATTAAAAAATATGAATCTAGAAGCTTTAAGTGATTTGAAAAGCTTTAAAAATGGAGCAACTGGTTTTGTGAATGATGAACGTTCTGCAATTATAACTATGAAAAGAAAAAGATGTTTATTAAAAATTTTAGATAAAATTATAAATGATGATTATAGTTAAACAATTAAATTAAAAAAAACAAGCAAAGAAAAAAAACGATTAAAAGTAAATTTATGAATACATTTTTATATGTAAAAAATAAAGTATATAAATTATACATATACTAAAAAAAAAATAATAATAATAAAAACATTTAAATTTTTAAAAATAAAATTGATATATATTTAAGATCTATTAGCATTAGTATTATAATGCCAGATTTCAAAGTTCTTTTTATCATTTTTGAATAGTCTCATAGTAACTTGTGCATCTATAACAGAAGAATGTTCACCTTCTTGAATTACTTCTCCTAGTACTTTTTCAGCTAAAAATTTCAGACTTGGTTTTTGATTATTATTTAGCTGTTTATATGGAGGAAACAATGAAGTATCACGAGTATTTTCAAATGGATGTTTCAAATCTAAAACAGAAAGATCGTTGTGAACAGCATGACCAACAAGAACTTTGTTATCAATGATTTCAGCAACCTCACTTCTAGCTTTTTCAAAAGAAATACCATTTCTTAAATCTGCAGGCCTTATACCACTAACTCTTGTTCTGTAATCAGTAACTTTATATCTAGGTTTAACAAAACAATCATATATTATATAACCAAAGAAATTCACAAGAGAGACTCTTGCCAGTTCACTATTACATCCTTTAGGACCACAACCAACGAATTCACAATCAATAGCAATGAATTTTCCTACTTTTAGTTTAGAAGTTTTTTGTTTTTCCATTTCAGCAAAATTATTAATATTTTGTCTTACTCTACCACTGTTGAAATCGGCAGTATCATTGTAAAAATGTTTCTTTTCATCTTTGTTTGCATCTGAAACAAATTGATCTAGTCTAGAAATAACTTTTGAAACACCAAAAGCTTTCTTTGCTTTCAATGGTGCTTGCTCTTGTCTATAGCTTTTTTTATTACGTAGTTTAAATCCACCGTTTTGATTGTTCCAATTAGAAGAATAACCCATTTATATTGATAAAATTATTTAAAATTAGTATATATATATATATGTTAACTTGAATTGGTTAAATAAGTATGAAATATGTTATAATTTCGATGCAATTATTTAAATATTTAAGAAAAAATGATTAGAAGGTTTTTTTTTTTTGTTACTTTTTTTGCACTGGAACAAATGATTTGAAAAAAAAAAAAATCATTTAAAAAAAAAGCAATTTTTATCATTTTGATGTTTTCTTGTCCTCCGCTACCAAAATAAGTTACTTTTGTAGAAAAAAAGTGAATAGATCACGTTTGATTAAAAAAATAAAAAAATCTGAAGAAGAAAATAAATTACACAAAAAACTATAATTATGTTATCTTTTTCTATAAAATTTTTAAAAAAAGGGTTCGTTGAGAATAGAAAATTATCAACAGGAATACCAAGAAATTAAAGCATCACAGTATCTACACATTTTAATAAATATTACTAATATATTACATAAACAATATATCCTTGATAATGATAAAACTTAAACCATCAACTATTAATTTGACTGAAGAAGATATTAAGGAAATAAGCACAATGACCCTTTCGCAATTAAAAGTCCAACAACAACAGCATTTAGTTGACAATAATAATAATACAAATACTGAGGGAAATGATGACAGTATGGATATTGAAAATAATTTTAATTTAGAGAATCTTAATAAACATAGTGCTAAAACTGATGATATAGTTCGAAATGTGAATAAAAAAATTGATTTTTTTCAAAATAGTAACAAAGAGTAAAAAAAAAAAAAAAAACAAGAAATTATTTATCTAGTAATTGTTAAAAATATATAAATATACATTAATAAAACAAATAATCATTATTTTTTCTTCTTTTCCCCTAAATTGAAGGAGAAAAAATGTGGTGTATTATAATCCTCAGTGAACTTGGATGAATTTAAAACCCCATTCGATAGATTCGCTTTGATAGGTAATAATCTTTGGTTTAAAGTAGCAATTTTGTTTTCTGTATCTTTTAAAGCAATATATTCAATTTTATTGAAAGAGAAAAGAATTGAAATTATTGATATAATCATCCCTGAAAATACCTCTAGTTTAACATCTGCTGGTAGTGATAAATGTAAAGCTGCTGCTGGTGATAGTTTTAAAATTCTATTGAATTCATGTAGAGAATAACCAGCATGTATTAGTTGTAAAATACCAACCAAAAGTAAAGCTTTTGATAAAATAGACATGTAGCAAGTTTAGTAATAAATATTATAATATAGTTATGTTGTGGTCTATTTCAATGTTTTCTTTGTATATAATTTTATATTTTAAACACAACATATATATATATATATATATATATATTATTTTTTTAAAGTGTTTTTTTTTTTTTCCCTTAGTAAA
>LXPE01000007.1:0-94355 GCA_001664025.1 Hanseniaspora valbyensis NRRL Y-1626
GAGAATCTAAACCGGAAGTAGGTTCATCCAAAAACATCAATAATTTAGGTTTAGCAGCCAATTCAACACCAATAGTCAATCTCTTTCTTTGTTCAACATTCAAACCTTCACCCATGACACCAACAACAGCATCAGCATATTTTTGCATATCTAAGATCTTGATAACACTTTCAACATAAGCATCTTTTTCTTCTTTAGTGACAGATGCAGGTTGTCTTAAATAAGCACTGAATCTTAAAGATTCTCTAACAGTAGAAGTGGATAAATGTAAATCTTGTTGTTGACAGTATCCAATAGATCTTGGAAAACTATTATCTCTTAAACGACCATTAACAAGAATATCACCAGTAATAACACCCATTGTGACTCTTGAGGCTAAGCAATCCATTAATGTTGTCTTACCAGCACCTGAAGAACCCATCAAAGCCGTAATAGATCTTTTGGCAACCCAACCATCAACATTATTCAAAATTCTTCTTGTCTCTTTCTTAATTTGAACATCATAACATAAGTTTCTCCAATGTAAAGTTGCTTCTGATTCACTCAAACCAACACCATCATCACCAGAGCCAGCAGAAACTTCATCATCATCATCTTCTTCAGAAATCATCTTTTTTTCAGTTGTACTAAATTCAGAATCTATACTACATTCTAAATCAACAGAATTATTTTTTTTAGAAATTTTCTTGATCTTTCTAACAACAGCTTGTGGGAAAACAATAATTTCACCTTTTTGTTTAGCAGATTCATTATATTCTGTAAATAACAAATATATGGCAAAAAAGAAAACAGCAAAGGCAATAGCAACACCAAAGCCTCTCCATTTTTGAGAATGATAATAGTTGTATTGAGCAGCCAAAAAAGCATCCCCAGAGACATAATTTTGACCTTCAACACCACCCAAAGTGGAACAAATTCTAGAATCATCAGAAATATCTTCATAGCCAGCACCTCTAGGAATAAACTGAGCACATGGGAAATCTCTGCCATGGAATTCATTAATCATCAAAGATTCAAAGACATATTGTAAAGGGTTTAGCCAGTAGATCCATTTACTCCAACCAAGCATGGAAGTACTTGGAATATTGAAACCTGCATACATAGAGAATGCAAGCAAAAGAACAGCAGCAGGAACCATAGCTTCAGGGAATGATTTTGTGGCAGACCCTACAAATCTAAACAAATGAGACATGGCTAATAGACATACAAAATTCATCAAAATGTAGAAAAAGAAAGCACCAGCATCCCTTCTCAAATTTGAAATGAAATAGAAAAAGAAGTTAAAAGTTAACATAGTAACCATTTTGGAAGGCAATTGTGATATGACAGAAGAAACAGCTTCAGCTGAAGGATGGTATAAAGCTAAATTTTTCTGTTTTTCAATAATGGCTCTAGCTTCATATAAAGACATGATTTCTAATAATGAACAGAATGAATTGAAAAACAATGCATTGAATAAAGCACCACCTCTGTAGAAAAATGTTGCTGTTGTTGTTTTAAGCATAATTTTGTAAAACATGGATGAAAAAATTAAACCCATTATAGAATTTGCAATAGTTTCAAACAAAAATAATCCAATACTGTTTTTAATTCTGGTGATGTTTCTTTGAAGCAAATATTTGACTTGCATTCCAAATGACAGTGTATATGAAGATTGGGGTCTTGCTCTTTTTGATTGAGCTGCTTTGTGAGCTTCAGCAAATTCTTTCTTACTATCTTCATTAATACTGGCCAAATAAGTGTCAACTTCATTGATAAGTTTTTTATAATTTTCAGATTCTTTCCAATAATCAGACATAGCTTTAGGTGTATCTGGAATGTAAATTCCTTTATTTAGTAGTTCTTGGTTTTTGATTCTTTCTGATGGTGATGTAATAGCTGTTAGGAAATCAGCAGTAGTTTGTCTTTCAGGACAACAATAGCCCATTTTAATAAAATAGTTTTTAGCTTCAGAGGTTGGACCATTGTATAATTGATAACCTTCATCCAAGACAATAACATTATCAAACAAATCATAAGCTTCTTGAGAACATTGATAAATAGCAACAACAGAAGTGGTATCAGAAGTTTTAGATTGTGTCTTTAAACATTTAATAAAAGACAAAGTGGAAGCAGAATCCAAACCTCTTGTAGAGTTATCATAACAAACAATCTTACCATTAATTAAAGAAATTTCAGAGATAGAAACTCTCTTTCTTTCACCACCAGAGACACCTCTAATCAATTCATTACCAACTTTAGTGTTTCTAGTATGAGATAAACCATACATGGCCATTGTAGCTTCAGCCATATGTTTGGCAAAATCTTCTCTACTCAAACCTTTGATTCTATTACTTGGAGTAGTCAATAGAGCAATGTTATTTAAAGTTTCAAAGACAGTCAAATGAGGAAAATGAATATCAGCTTCAGCTTGATAAACAACATCACCTCTGTAATGGTTTTTAATTTCATTAGATGTTAAACCATCAAATGATAAAATAGAATCATCAGTCAATTCAAAACCAAAAGTGAAAGCAGATAATGTTTTCAATAAAGTGGAACAACCAGAACCAGGTTTACCTAAGACAACATTTAAAGTACCAGGTTTCAAAATACCATCCATTGGTTTCAAAATAGTGAATTTATCACCTGATCTTTCTTTTCTTAATCTTCTATAAAGGGATTCAGCACCTTTTTGGAAAACATTAAACACAGTTCCTTGGTAAACAACATCAGAAGAATCACCAAAAGCAGATAAATTCTTATAAGCCAAGCCCAAAGAAGTGTTTTTATAATATTCAGGATCAGAAGATCTTAATCTATTTAAATTTCTCATCCAAGCATGTGCATCAAACTCCTCATTGTTTGGATCTAATCTTGGATTATATTTTTGAACACTATCTGGACCATCAACAGGAACATCAAAGACTTCATCTGTATTAGAGACAGCAGACATTTGAGTGAAAGTTCTAGCTAGAGATTGAATACTGTTTGTATCAGGACGTCCATCATATTTGTTTCCATCATTAATATTTCCATCCACATTGTTTATAGTGAAAGATTCAACTTCAGAATTTTCTGACATTTAATTAAATTGAAAAAAAGAACAAGAAAAAGTATATATTATGAATAAATAAAAGCGTGGTTAATTAACAATTTACACATTTATAAAAAAAAAGGAGAAGAAAAATTAAAATAAATTATTTAAATAATCATTTAACGTATATATAAGAAAAATATAATAATCCTGTTTTTTTTTTGTTTTTTTTTAGTTAAATTTATTGTTTAGTAATTTATTTGTAATATTTTTTAAAGACACCAAAGTATTAAACAAAAAAAAAAAAGTGATGTGCTGAAAGAAATTTAGTCAAAAGGCTCTTCGGGACATTTAAAAAAAAAGAAAAAAAAATTACCCCTTGTGTCCTGTCATTTCCCTTTTGGGCCTTGTGGTTTGTTAAGGATTTTTCATTTAATTCCTTGTAATTTCCGTTTTTTTTTTTTTTTCACTTAAAAACTAAAACAAAAAAAAAATATATATATTTTTATAAAAAACTTTTAAATATGGGGAAAAAGCTTAAAATTAAAAAACGCGAAAAAACTTAGAAATATTATTAGTATTTATTTTTAAATCGTTTATATTTGAACATTACCTAATATCATTATGTTAATCAACATATAATTTAATTTTTATAAAAGAACTGTAATAATAAAATAAAAATAAACACGTAAATCATTTATGGGATGTATGGAAAGTTTACAACTCCTTTTAAATATTTGTTTATATATATTTAGTATAAATAATTTAATAATTCTCACCCCCCCCCCCCCCCCAAATCATAGTCAATTTTTTTTTTTTTAAAAAAAAGTCTAAATATATATATACATATATACACAAGTTAAGCCCGTCTCAAAAAACATTGTGTTTTTATTGTTTTTATTGTTAAGCCCGTTTTAGAAAAAAATTATCATACCAAAATTAAGCCCGTTTTTTAAAAAAAAAATTGCCATTATACAGCAAAAAAAAAACGGGCTTAATTTTTTTTTGCAATGAAGTAAATTAGAAAAAACACCCATCCAAAACACTCTATTTATTTCCTTTAGATTTATCTTTAAAAATAAATACACATATATATATATATGGAAATTATAATAACATATAAGAACTACCTTTAAATTATGAAATCATAATTAGTTTATATGTTATTTTTTAATATATAAGTAGAAGGTTACAAAAATATTAATCCCACATTTGAAAAAAAATATATTCATTTAATTAAAAATAATTAATATAAATACCATTTTAATAACCACTGAGAATATTCATACCATGGAAAACACATCTAAAAAATTGTCAAAAATAACTCCTCGTAAAAGACTTACAAATAAAATTGCTCAAAAAAAGTTTAGAGAGAAAGCTCAAAAAAAATATGAACAATTGATTGAAAAATGCAATTATTTAGAAAAGAGAAATAAGGAACTGGAAGCAAATCAAATTTTGCTAAAGAAAAAGCTTCAAATAATAGAAAATAACAACATCAATAATAATAAAATGTCTTCTATATATAAGCACTTGATCCCTTCCTCACCTGAAATTCAAGATTATACTTCTTATAAAGATACTATTATTGATACTGAATATAACATAACTGAAGGAGTAAAAAATGGAGATGACTGCAGTTCTGTTACAACATGCAATAACAACAACAATAGCGATAGTATGAAAGATTTGAATGATTGGCTTTCAGTGAAACAAAATACACAAAATGTACCGCCTGCTTTATGCAAATTTTATGAATCATTTTGTTCTAGTGGAAATGAAGCAGATACATATTATAGTCCCCTAAATAGCTTACTTTCTACTACTGAAACTGACTTTTTCTCAAAAGATAAATCATCAACCTTAGATTTTCTTCTTTCAAATTGGATGGAATCATGCAATAATCAGTCAAATAACTTCTTTGAGTGCATGGATAAAAATAAATCTAACAGCATTGATTCTTTTTTTACATCATCAAAGAAAGATCTATTATTTAATGGATGTAATGAATTGTCAACAAATGATTCAACTTCAGCAGATTACCAATACTATTTCTTTCCTGAGTATTAAACTTAAACATGTTTGCTTTTACTTCTTTCACTTTTCTTGTTAATATGATAATAGCAGTTATATTTTTTTTTACTGCTAAATACCAGACATATATATATATATATACTATTTTATGATATAAAAATTTTTTTTTAATTAAAATGATACAAAGAAAAAAAGTATGTACCTTGAAACAAAAAACAAGATAATAAGTATTTTGAAGTTAATAAAACAATATTATTTCAACAATGAAAATTTGTTCAAAATATCTATTTATATATAAGAATAATTAGCTCTAACTTATTTCAAATTTTTTAGCAAATTTTCCATATACCTCATTTTAATATTCTAAATAGATTGGCAAAAAATAACGTCAGAAAAGTTTTACAAGGTTGTTTGGCCGAGCGGTCTAAGGCGTCCGATTCAAGTATTAATTTACTTTCTTACTAAGTTGAGAACACTCGGATATCGTAAGATGCAAGAGTTCGAATCTCTTAGCAACCATTTTGTAAGGCTTTTCTTCTAAAAACATTTTAAGGTTGTTTGGCCGAGCGGTCTAAGGCGTCCGATTCAAGTAATTAGAATTTGCTTTTCTTACTCAGTAGGAATACTCGGATATCGTAAGATGCAAGAGTTCGAATCTCTTAGCAACCAAGATTTGTTTTTTTAAAATTTTATTTTTTGTTTATATTTAAGACGTATCTGTTTACACTATATTTCTTTTATTTATTATTATTAAATATTGTAAACTTGTTATTCTTAAAATATTTGGTTTGAATATGTTAAAAAATATATTTTGTTTTAACAATTTAATTGTTATTTTTTTATAAGCGCTACCATATAAAATAAAATAAATTTTTGTTCTGTTTTTTTTTTTTAATTTTTTTTTTTGGTTGTAAGAAAAATATGAGAAGCTGAAAAAAATAATAATAAAAGTTTTAAGTTTTCTTTGAAATCCTCTTTTTACAAATATATAAAATAACAAATTTCCTGTAAACCATTGATAACTTTTGTATTATTCTATTCTATTTTCTTTAAAAACAAACAACATTAAATGCTTTCATTAATTAAATTAACAGTCTTTTCTCTTTTACATATAACCTTTGCTTTAGCCACAACTACAGCTAGTTCTACTACATCAGCAACATCTACAAGCACTAAACCAATTGATGATTTAACACCAATATTGAGTGATTTCTGGACTGAAGGGTTGATCATTTGTTTGTTTGTTTCTTTACTTTTAATATTTATTGTTGTGATAGCTATAAAGGCAACTAGTTCTATAGGCATATCATATGGTGCATTAGAAGATAAAACACAAAACCAAGATAGTAACAAGAAATTTAATTAAAGAAATATATTTTACATTTTTGTTGATATGCTTTTTTTTTTCTTTTTTCTACTTTATAAATGATTAAAATAAATTTATATACACACACATATATATATATTATATAAGATAGTAACTAAATTTTTTCCCACAATGAATGATATTTATTGTTCCTTTTTTTCTTTAATCTTTTCATCTGATTTCTCAGTAAATGCCATAACACAGTAAGATATCAGAACAATATTTGCAGCTAAAGCAGCTAAACCACCGTTGACCACAGAGTTTTGAATGTATAATTGAGAACCAAAGAAAGTTAATAATGGCAATAAAATCATTGAAACAGTTGTTACTAGTAGTTTAACAACTACAGATCTTGGAATATCAGCCATAATAATGTTTATATATGTATATGAAGATAGATATATAGATAAAATATGCTAAATTATGGTTTACTATAAAGTGTTTCTCATTTATTAACAACAAATACCAAGAGACTAAAAAACCCCAAATATTTAAGCTGTTTTTTTTCCCGCTTTCATATATATTTTTTTTCTTGACCAAAATTTTTTTTTTACAAATATTATTTTTTTTTTTTTCAGAAAAATTATAATTTAAATCAAATAAACAAACAAAATTACCCAAAAATAAATACCAAATACAAACAATCAATACAAACTAGCAAGCATGGTTTACAAATTGTCATTGGCTACTGGGATTCCAGAAACACATTTAGAGACTGTTAAGGAAACAATTTTGAAAGCTGCAAATATAAATCCAGATACAAATTTCTTTACAAATTACTCTCATCAACATAAAATATACAAACCTTTAAATTTGAGTTTAGAATTAGATGAAGACCAACAGAATAGAATAAGGGTTATAGATGATAAAGACATTATTAAATATGATATTCCACTACCAGGAAACAATAACAATGAAGTCACAATTCAAAACTACAACATTTTAGAGATAGCTGAAAATGAAACAGATATAAACAAAACAAATCAATTCTTACATGATCTTGGCTATGTTGAAGATTATACTTATTTAGAGAAAGGTGAAACTCTTAATGTTCATGAACTAAAACTTATAATAAAAATATTTAAAATTGACAGTATGATGGAAAAAGGAGGATTTATATTGGAGATATTTTCACTATTAGAGAATTTTCAAGATTTTGATTACATAGCATTAATTAAAAAAAATCTATTAACCTTTAAACAAAAATTAGGAAAACATTTCCCATTACTCATTATTGATAGAAAATTAATGGATAGTAGAATTCAAGATTATTGATTTAAATTTATATATATATATATATATATTTTTTTTTCCTGTAAAAAATGTTAGTTTTTATTTATATACATCTCTATTTAATAATTATTTTCTCTTGGATTCTAATTTTTGTTTTCTCTGTTTCAATTTCTTGATTTCATCATCCTTTTGCTTATTAGAATATTGCATCTTGGTGTACAACTTCTTTTGTTTATTGCTCATCATAACCAACTTCATATCTTTTTCTTCTTCTTCAGCAGATTTAGCCTTCTTCTTACTCTTCTTAGCTTCATCAGCGTTAGCAGTATCTTTATAAACACCCTTGGCTTCTTGTTCCAATTCC
Source organism: Hanseniaspora valbyensis NRRL Y-1626 (assembly GCA_001664025.1). Classification (NCBI taxonomy): domain Eukaryota; kingdom Fungi; phylum Ascomycota; class Saccharomycetes; order Saccharomycodales; family Saccharomycodaceae; genus Hanseniaspora; species Hanseniaspora valbyensis. The sequence goes on from LXPE01000007.1 coordinate 8,014, forward strand.
TTTTGAGCGATCAAATCTTCATCTTCTTCTTCAACATCTACATCTTCTTCAGCAATTTGTTCAGCATCCATTTCATCTTCATCATCTTCTTCTTCTCCATTGTTGGCAGTTGGATCATATCCGATAGCATCACCCCATGGTGATAAATGAGCAGGTAATTTTTCACCTGGCAAGTATAAGTTAGCAGCTTGCAATTCACCTTTGTTGATGGAATCAAAAATCCATTGAGGTTGAATGTATACAACATTAGCCAATCTTTGTCTCAAAACTGGTCTATCACAAATATGATGAGTGACTTGACTCAAATCTGGCTTCAATTCAGACATATCTAAATCAGCTTCACAAATAGTCTTACCACCACAAGCTAGAATTAAAAATTGAATGATATCAAGAGAAACTTCTCTACCAATATAGAAAGTGAAGTTTTCAAATAATGTGGCTTGTGGAGAGTCATATTTGCTTGGTTGTTGCAGCAGATCACCCTTGTTCTTGTTAGAGTCTTCAAACTTATCTAAAGCATCTTCATTTTCTTTGTCTTCTTCATCATTTTCTTCTTCTTCTTCTTCCTTTTTGTCAGCGTTCAAAGCTTTTTCCTTCAATTCCTCATTCAAATCATGTCCTTCAACATTCTTTCCAGCTTTCAATTCTTCCTTATCGATGTTAACATTCTTTGGTTCTTCAGTAACCAATTTGTATGCATAAATCTTTGGTGGATAGATGAAACCATTATCAGTGTATAACTTGTATAAAACAAAATGCAATAAAGTAGAGTAGAATTCTAAGAAAGTCAACATAATTTTGAAATCAATATCAGTTGGCATGTTTTCTGGGAACTTGTATGGAATTGTCCATCTAATTTCTTCACCCTTTATGTTACAACTGTAGTAAACACCTTTAATGGAAACAAATACTTTCTTAATCAATCTCTTTTCAGTAACAAAGGTTAACCATTCTTGAGTCAATCTATTGGCTTCTTTGATAACCTTGTTGTTAATTTTATTATCAGTGGTTGGTAAGTTAGCAAAAAGGAATAACATATTTAAACAATCATCTAAATCTCTTAAAGCTTCATTGAATGATGGATATCTTTCCTTGACAATATGATCCAAATCCCAGTTTCCTACAAAACCAGCATCCTTGTTGTCATTTAATTTATGAGCTTGATGTACTTGACCTTTGTTTAAGTATTTAGTCAATTTTTTCATAAAAGTTTTATGTTCTCTGAATTTGTTTAACAAAGGTTCATGTTGCAAGTATTGAATATCCTTGTAGTAATAGAAAGTTACTGGAGCAGTAGAACCTTTGTTGGCTCTCTTTTTATTTCTTGGTTCTCTTGGGTAAATACCTTTGAAAATACATAACTTTCTGAAATCTTGCAAAGAGATTTGTAATTTTCTGATGGCTTGTGTTCTAGTAATGAAGTTTTTAACATTACCTTTGGTATGTCTTTTTAAAATTCTAGCCATTGTTGGTTTTTATTAATATTAAAGTCTAATGGTTGGGTTATATACTATTTTTTAAAATTTATTTTCTTATTTTTTTTTAAAAAGTGTATTTAATATATTAATTTTAATTATAAAAAGAAATTATTAAACCTGAAATAAAGAAAAAGAAAAAAAAAAGAAATAGTTCAATCTTCAATATGTGAAAAAAATGTCCTAAACAGGCAATATTATATAGTGATTTTTTGATATATATATATATATATTTTTTTTTTGTAAAAAGAAATGTGAGTTTATCACATGACTCGGATGAAATTTGTTAAAAAAAACATTTAAAATTTCTGTTATAATAATTTTAATTGATTTCTACTTTAATTTATATAAAAACCAAAAAAGAAAAAAAACATTAAACAACTGAATATTATTTTCAAATGCTTGTATCAAAACTTTTTAAATCATCTAATTTCTTTATATCAATAAATGCTAAAAGATTTAATAAGATTGACACATCAGATAAACTGATAAATTTTATCTACAATTCATCAAAAGATAACAGTCTTCAGCAAAGATATGATTCAAAAAAGGCAAGTACAGAGAGTATAGATTTAGATATCAAAAACTTGTTGAAACTGTCAAGTTTACCAATTCAAAAGACAGAAGAAGAAATAGTTAATTTAAAAAAACATTTACTAAAATATATTCAATTTACTAACATGCTTGATGATGTAAAATTAAATACAGACAATACTATTAAATGTGATAATTTAGGAAATCCTTTTCTTGTACAAGAAGAAATCATTGATAATATAGAACAGTTGGAAGAGAAAATCAAACATTTTAATGAAATGGAGAAAGAAGATTTTTCTTCAAAAGAAAATACAAAATTAAATAATGCTAATTTCTATACATATAAAAAAGGAATAATGTAGGTTTTTCTTTTGGAAAAAAAAATGAAATTTTAAAGAAGATAGAGGGTAGTAAAAAAAACCAAAGAAAAAAAAATCCTATATATACAATGTTTATAAGTGATTTCACTTTATTTATTTTATTTTTTATTGTTTTATTTTTATTTTCCCTTTAATCTATTTGAAGATGTCAAATATTGAAACTTCCTTATTCTTTCTAGCCATTCTTCTTTTATTAATGATATCTTGGAAATACATACCATATAAAACACCCATTATAGAACCGCCAAGATGGGCCAAGAAATCAAAAGAACCAACTCTTAATAAAACACCCATTAAATTGAAACCCATGGAACCTAGGAAAATTTCCCAGGCACCAAATGGTAATGGAATGAAAAATAGAGATAAGTGGGCATTAGGAAACATGTATGCAAAAGTGCCGAATACACCAAACAAAGCACCGGAAGCACCTAATGAAGGAGTAAAAGAGGTACTGCTGACTCTTTTAAACAAAGTTTTCAACAAGTTTGGATACAAAACACTTAATAAAGATGATAACATTAATGAGTTGAAATATAGTGACAGATATCCAACATTTCCAATCAAACTTATCAATGGGGCAGAAAAAGAAATCAAACATAACATATTACAACCTAGATGCCAGAATTCTCTGTGAGAAAAAGCTGAAAAGACTAATTGTTTTAATTTAAAAATATTGAAATTTTTTTGCAATAAAAATATTTGTGCAAGTTTTCTTTGGTATGGATAATTGTTTAGTCTTATATGCCACAGACCAAAAACTGCTAAATTTAAACCAACTAATGGATATATGATCATGTTTGAATCCTTTGGAATATAATCTTTTAAAAATGGAAGACCCAAAAAAGTACCTGCCATAAAACAGGATCCAAATAGAAATAGTTTACCGAAGTTTTTGATATTATTACTTCTGCTGTTATTGTTATAGTTACTAAATCTGTTCAAAGATGGAATATCTTTAGGGTCATATTGTGCAAATCTTCTACCGTTGTATGTGTTAAAAAGTCTCTTTCTGTATGGATTATTACTGAAATTGTTTATAGGTTTTATCAGAAACTTTTGAGTTTGTTTTGATAGAGGAAATAACTGTCTTTTACTAATAAAAGTAGTGTTTCTAAAATTCGAAAGAAACATTGTTTAAATAAATAAATAATAAATTAAATGATATATTCTTAATTAACAAAGATTTGGTTTTTTAATAATTTGTTATTTGCTTTTTTTTTTAATTCAACATAAATCTATGTGTGTGTTTCTTCAGTTCCGTTTTTTTTCCTTGTACTATTTTCTCTTTCTCTCTCTTGAATTTTATCATTATAAAAAAAAAAGCTTTTATTTGGTAGCGCGGATAAACTATTGGAGCATATATAATTTTTTTAAAATCCGAAACCACCGCCTAATTAAACACAACTTGCACCAAAAATAAAAAAGACGTTCCTTTAAATTTTTCAAACACAGCAGAATTAAAACTTAATCTTACTTTCTATTAATATAAAGTATTTATAAAATAATCCAATAAACAAAATTCTATTACTATTACTACTATATTAAAGAATAAAATAGTCTAAATTTATTATATATTTAGCCAAAGCTTTGTAATTATCATTATTATATTCTCTTTTTCTTCTTCTTTAAATACAAATACATTAATGAACGGTAAATCAAGTCACAATACAGTTGACCTTGAAGAAGATTTTAAATTACCTATTACTGAATTTTTAATTGTCACTTGCAAGAATGTTGAAATCAGAGTAGAATTAAATAATGGGAAACCAGAACATATCAACAGTATTGGTACTTTACACCTTACCCCACATTACTTAGTTTACAGAGACTATAAGGATTTTCAATATCTAAATTTAACTATACATCTTGGAAATGTAAGGAAAATGGAAAAAGTCAATAATAGTGAACAATTAATGATAGTTTTAACACTTTCTGTAGATCATAAAAGAAAACTATTAATCAAATTTAATAAATTCACACAAAACGGATCAAACTTTATAGTCAACTTGAAAAGATGTCTTGTTAATGATATTACTATTGCTAAAAATGTTATGCCACAATTTAATGAAGCATTAATGACAACAAAATATCTTAAAAAATATAATGAACTTCAAAAAAAAAATAGCCTTGTTAATATAGAACCAGAAAATAATGAAGAAATACGTGATTTGATTTCAAATGATGGTTTAGGATCTACATATGGATATCCAGGAGATAAAATAATTACAAAACAGGAAGTGAAAGAACAACTTTGGAGAGATTTTTTCATAAAAAACGGAACAGGATTACAAATAATAAAAATACCTGCTTTTTACAAACTTATAAGAGTGGGTATATGTGATATATTTAGAGGTGAAGTTTGGGAAAACCTTTCAGGTGCAATGTATCAAAAATTTCAACAACCTGGTATTTATAAAGAAATTCTTGACTCCAATATGTCTAAAAATTCTCAAGCTATAGAAGATATTGAAAAAGATGTTAAAAGATCTTTACCAGAGTATGAAGGTTTCTTGGAGAATGCTTCAGGTGTTGATTCTTTGAGAAATGTTTTAGTAGCTTATTCCTGGAAAAATCCTGATGTGGGTTATTGTCAAGCAATGAATATTGTTGCTGCTGAATTATTAATTTACATGGGTGAAGAAGAAACTTTCTGGTGTATATCTCAATTATGTGAAAATTATTTGAAAGGATATTTCTCTAAAAATATGGAAGGCATAATTTTAGATCAACAAATACTGGAAATACTAATAAAAGAAAAAATCCCTGTTCTTTACAACCACATACAACGTTATGATATTCAAATAACAGTTATGACTTTATCTTGGTTCTTGTCTGTTTTCACTACAGTTTTACCTTTGGAATATGCTGCAAGAATAATGGATATCTTTTGGGTAAATGGTGGAAGATTGACTCTGTTTCAAATCTCTTTGGCTATTCTTAAAGTATGTGGTGAGAATTTATTAATATGCACAGATGATGCCCATTTTGTGACTGTATTTAGAGATTTTTTCAGTAATATTAATCATGATATGTTCCAAAGAATTATGGTTACTGCTTTTAAAGAGTTTGGTGTTATAAATTATACTCTAATTGATCAAATAACTAGCGAGATTAAACAATCTAGTATACATGGAAAATGGCAAAGATAATGGATAATAATTTAAATATTTTTTTTTTTTAAAAAAAAAAAACTTAACATAATATAAAAAAATGAATTATATATATATATTCTATCTTCATCCCCTTTTACAACCATAATTATATATATATATATATATATATATATTACTTAAATTCTTCTATAGACTCAGTTTCCTCTTCTGCATCACCTTCTTCAATAGATGTCATTCCGTTAGCACTTGTTTTTCTTTTTTGAGGTTCTTCCTTTGGTATACTTCCAGGTACACCCCTATTTCTTCCAACTGCACTATCTGCTCTTAATAACTTGGAAAATTGTTTAAATGATTCATATTTTGACTCCATTTTCTTCTTGGTCTTGAATTTGTTACCAATAATGTTACCAGTATGACTTAAAACTATTTTAACCAAATCTCTTTTTAAAGCAGCAATAAAATCTTGATTTGACCAGATTTTATTTTCATATCTCAAAACAGGGGTTTTTAACACTAAATCATTCAAATTAGTAATCTTACTTGTTCCTCTATAAGAAACACATAAAATAGTTCTATTTATAACAATTTTTTTAATTGCCATATATTTATTAGATCTTTTCACCATCTCTGATATACCATGTTCAGGAGTTATCAAACTATTTTCAAAGTATGTATCTTTTTCCTTTTCAATAGAATTTTTAGTTCCTTCAATTGGTAATTTAATTGTTTTACCATCTAAAGAAATTCTGGATTCAGTAGATTTTCTAGGACTTGTTATACCATTCGTTTTATCATCAGTAGCAGAGTTTTTAACCCCATTTCCTAACAAGAAAGATATAATTTTCTCTAATATTTTATGTTCCAATTGAACTCTTAATGCTTTTAAGTTCACATCAATGGTATCAATTTGAGAAATTCCCCCAACAGGTTTACCCATTTTCCATAATAATTCAAGTAATGGTGCTGGTGTTTTATTATATTCTTTTAAAGGTGAGATTAATTCTCCATATAAAGATCTCTTATCTAAATTAAAGCAATGAAGTGTGTATATCATAAGTTTGTTGCTAGTGGATCCATCACTATAAGTTGTTCTTTGGAATGATGAAAAACCAAGACCAAGTGTTATGAAAGGTTTATTTGGTTCTTCATAAAGATCCCAGATAAGATCATCAGCAGAAAAATACCACATGACTCTACTTAATTCATTATTTCCACTTCTTTTTTTATTTGAACTTAAATTTTTCTTTAAAGAAGTCATTAAAAGTCTTAGTTCAAATCTACTAGAATCCAACTCTTTTTCAACAAGATCTCTCATATCATCAAAAGATTGTGGATCATTATCCTTCATATTACTTCTTTCAAGTCTAATGGCTCTTATTTTCATTTGCAAATTTATTATAAACTGGGCACTTGTCACAAAGTTTTTTTTCATCTCATCAGCCAAAAATGTTTTTGCCAAGGACTCCCATTTCTTGTTTTCTTTTGAATCAAATGTTAATAAGTCATCAAATATAGTGTATATTGCATTGTATTGCTCACTTGTTGATTGAACATGCATTTCAGGAATACCTATTCGTAAGATTGGATCATCATTATATATTCTATGAGATATTTTATCATAAAATAAGTCATTTGGATTATTAAAACTTAAAAACATTGAAGATTTAGCAAAGATTTTAAATTTCTCTAAACAACTTGAATCAATAAATGATTCAATTGGTAACCATGGAATCCATCCTCTTTGAGACAAATCTTTATTAAAATCAACCTCATATTTTAAAGATGGGTGTGATAATACAGATTCCTTATCTAAAGTGAAAAATTTGACTTCTGATAAAAGCATACAAATTCTATTTTCTCTCAAGTTGTCTGCACTCTTAACGACTAAAGCTGAATCTCTTCCTTGAATAATATCAATAATACCAACTTCAATCTCATCTGCTAATAAAACAGTAGCCCAATCTTCAACAAGATTAGAACATAGTTGAATTTGTGGCATTATAAATTTTAAAACCATATGGTCAGATGAGAAGAAATTAACATCAGCAATACTTCTAATAATTTCTTCAAATTTCTCAATACATTCACTATTATCCATAGAATCAAATTTCACATGGTAGTCAAGTTTTTTTTCATTTCCATTACTTGCAGCTTCATTACTGAATCTATTACTCTTTGAATCATATTCATTATATTCTAAAAGCTCTTTGATAATAGATAAAGACGTGTACGAGTCATAAAAGGAAGTAGCTTTTCTTTCTTCCATTTTTTTCGCATAAGCAAGTAAAAGTTGTTTTGACATATCATTTAATTTAAGCCTCATATTATGAACAACAAATTTGTTATCAAAAGTTGTTTTATGTCCTGCTCTTCTATATTTCAATTCCTCATCTTTTTTAGAAAGTAAAGTTGGTATTGGATTAATCATTTCTAAATCTTCAGAACCTAAAGAGGTTGTAGTATCAGTTCTTTTTATTTTCAATCTCATAGGTTCAAAACGATCTGTTAAATCTTTTAATATTTCTTTTTGTTTCATAAAATATTCTAATGTTTCTTTATAAATTTTACTTTTGTGATTTTCACTGTCTCTTCTTAGTTTTAAAATTCTTTTTTCTAATTCTGACAATCTATCTTCATAAATTTGTAATTGAGTCAATTCACTATTATGTTTACCAGCAAGGCAATCATGGAAGGATTCATTACCAAATGGGTAATTAACAGCTAAAACTTTTCTTTCAATATTTCTAAAATAAGATATTCTTTCAGATTGTAATAATGGAATAGTTTGCATAAATTCAGGTTTTACACTTAAACCTTCAAAATCATCTAAATATGTGTAATCTAATAAATCATACCAACCAAATTCATCACTTTCCTCAGACAACAAGTTTGCACCACTATTTTTATTAAAAATGGAATGAATTAATCTGATATCGGCATTTATAAAATCTATCTCACCTTGATCCATCTTTAATTTCCATACTCTTTTAGTTCTATTCAATAAATCATTATTCAATGTGACAGGAGATCTTTTTTGATGTAAATCTAACTTAAAAACATCAAATTTACCTTTCAACCCAGTGAAAACAGAATCATCTATATTCATATTTTCTGAAGCAGAATGTCTATAAACATGTGCCATTTCTAATGGTGCAAAACTCATTTGGTATTTCAAAGTGAACAAAGATCTACCAAACTTGGTTGATGATTGTTGCATTGAAGGGAATAAAGGTCCTTGCCTAATAGGTCCTGATGTATAAGTACTGAATAATTTCCACCATGCCAAGAAATGTTCACTACAGAAAGGTGCTAGATGGACACTATTCTTGGATAAAGTAGGGTCATTTGAATAAACACCAATATCCATGTGAATAAAATCACTTCTAAATTTTTTATAAGAATCATGTCCTTCAACATGGTTTAATAAATTTGGATTAGCTAAATAAACATGATAATGGGAAAGAAAATCTGAAGATCTTCTTGTTTGTCCAGGCTTGTGAATATCACCTGACTCAAACATCAAACCTAATCTCCAAAGAACATCACCATTCAATTCCATCAATATTTTACTAAATTTATCCTCCTGATATAAAGCATCAAAATTTCTTATACCAAGAATAAAACTTTTGGATTTAATTTTTAAGAAATCAGCAGGATTAGAATTTTCATGGATATTTAAAGTAGTACCGCCTTTCCAACAAAAAGTTAAACCAGCTCCAAATTCATGAATATCATATGGATCTGTTGAACCTTTCATATTTAGATGTAATTCACTATTCTCTGCCCATTCAAATTTAATAACACCATGTGTTAATAATCTAATCTTATCCCAAAATCCAATTTTTGGTGATGGATCTAAGGGAGGCTTTGTCAAAAAATCAAACCACATCATAACAGCTTGAATAGCTGGTTGTAAGGATTTACCCCATGTTAATATAGTGGGTTGTGGAGAGTCAATGTTAACTTTTAAATTCATGAAAAATTTGACAGAATTAATAGTTCTTATAATATTAGAACCAAAGACATTATTAGCATCTTTGTTACATCCTTTAATAAAAGGCACCCAAACTTGTCTAGTACCATATGCATCAGGCATTGTTTCACCAAGGATTAAATCACCTTGTAAAATTGTGTTTTGAAAATTCATTAATGGTAATGCATAATCTCTTAGTTGTAGTTTCAACATTTTTAAGTTTAAAGTTACATTCAATAAAATTAAAAGAGTGTAAACAGTATCCATTGGTACACCTTTACCATATTCATTAACAAATTTAGCATAATTATCAATACCAAAACTTGGTGGTTTAACAATAAATTCCATATCCATAAGCGAATATACCATTAAAGGAATTCTTTCATGGCCAGCATAAATTTTAACTTTTCTATCTAAATATTTTCTTTCAATAATATCATATGCATGGACATTTAAAAACTCGTTTTTAGCTGTCTTGACTCTTTCAATCCATGAAGTAGAAAAATTTTTATACAATCTATATTTGGCATCATTAATGTCTTCTTGGCTCATATATTTTTTGGTCGCTAGTTTTTCAAGCTCTTCTTGGAACATTATCTCTTTATCCATTCTCAATCTTTGTTCACTTAAACCAATTTTATAAATCAAATTTAATCTATGCTCAAATGGATCCTCATCCAATTTAACCAAAAATTTATCAACTTTAGCTTTAACAAAAGGAACAGAGACTGGTTTTACAGATGTTGGTTGATTATGAAGGAATTTATCAAGATCAGATAAACCTGTTTTCAGTTGTTTGAAAGATTTAAAAGTAGACACAACCCTATCAAAAATCTTGTAAAACTTTAGATGATATTCTGATCTTAATTCAAAAGTTTTAACATTTAATAAAACTAAAAATTCATCAAGTAAATTTTCCTTTCTAGTATCAATAACAGCATCTTTAACTTTTAATAATCTTGTAAATACACCTGTATTATCATCAATTTCTAAAGCACTTGCTTCATAAGTTGATTCAGCAAAAATTTGTATTAATCTTATTGTTATCAAATTTCTTTCAACAGAAATATCTTTAAAGGAAAACAACAAATTTAAATCATCAACCAAATAAGAATCAATCAAAATAGTATTAATTTTAATATTCAACTTCTTTTTTTCTTTCTTCTCTTTTTCTCCAGTTGTTTTTGGTTTGTGATTACTTTTTGGAAATATGTGTTTATATGCTGAAGTTAAATAGAATCCAGTCCATATAGTTGCAAGTTCTGTTTTGAAATTGGCTGAGTTTAAAATAATGTCAGTACCATCTGATAAATCAATTAATATATCTTCAAGTCTTCCTGCTTTTGAAACTGAGGAATTATAAAATTCAGATCTTTCAATTAATCCTAAATCAATAGAATCAACAGTTATAATTCTACTGTTTTTATGAAATCTAAAATCAATATTTTTAATAAAACTTTGGAAACCATAAAATTTGTCAAATAATTCATTAGAAGGATCAAGTTCTTTTTTAATAACATTTGAAAATGAATTTACAAAATAAGAATCAATGATTCTAGTTCTGCAGTGTATTTTATCCAGAATTAAATCTGTAGTCTTATTATTTTTGGCTTTATGTGTATTTACATGTGTATTTTTAACAATATTATAGGATGACCATATATTACCTAATCTTAAAACTGCATTATGTAATTTTTTCAGAATTGTAAGATCATAAAGTTTCAATTCTGAACCACTAATCAAATTATCTATCTGGAATATGTCATTTTGGTAGTTTTGCATTTCAAATTTTTTCAATGCTAAAATTGTATTGGAAGTATATTTTTTTTCAACTAAATCATTAAAAATTATAGATACATCAGATGTTTTCAAACTTGACAAAGTCTTTGTAAGTCTTAAATCTTCATTATACTGATATGAAGATCCACCTAAAAATTCATCATATAAATGATAAATATTCTTAGGACTTTTCAAATGAAGTACACTTTGATTGTTTTTTATTGTGATGTTTGATTCATCAACCAAATATGTAAAGCTTGCATTAGGAATTAATAATTTTAAATCCAAAGAGAAATAATCAAAGAAATATAATAAAAGAGATAGTTTTTCATCTTTCTTTTCTTTTTCAAATTTGGTGTTTTCAGTATACTGTTCTAATTTTGGACTTTTGTTTTTGATAAAATTTTGAATAAAATATTCAACATGTTTTTCTCCAATAATAATATTACAATCGATGCAACTTAAAATACATTTAATTTTGCTTTTAAAATGTTCAACACTCTTGAAATCATATAAAGAATCACCTATCAAAAATACACTCAGTAATGGAATAGATAAAATTTTGTCTTCAAAAATTTTCAAATTGATTGTATTCGAAGAAAAAGTAAATTCATATCCTGTTTCCAATTTTAATGAATCTATAGCACTAAATCTCATTGTCATAGAAGCACAATAAAAATCTGCATGATAATTAGGTATTTTTAAATTGATATCTTCAACTTTGAAATCTAATACTTTAAGAAAAGAGCATACTTTTGTGAAGACTGTTCCATATTTCTGAAACAATAAATCTTTATTTTTACAAGCTTCAATCATTTTTTCATCATTTTTCTTTTTATTATTTAAATCCTCTAAATAATCATGTTTACAATATGGTGCTAGAAAAGGTAGTGTAAAATCTAAATTAGAAACTTTTAAGTATGAAGAGTATTTATTGAATTTCAAAACTTTCGATTTATAATCAATTGACCATTCTCCTTCTATCTCAAATTCAAAATTTTTCAAAGTTAAATTTTTATAATCATTAAATTCATGAACAAAAAAATTTAAATTACATTTTTTGGAAACTTTGTTATAAGTAAATCTAATAGAAATGTAATCTGCATAAAACTCTTTTTCACCAATTTTAAGTCTTAATTTTTGAAGACTCAATTGTATAGGAATAAAAAATAATATAATTTTTAAAATCCATTTGTACTTGAACAAGTTGTTATACTCAATATTTTCCATTTTATTCAAAAATGATAATAATAATGCTTCATCATTGTTTGTGTTATTATGTTTATCTTCAACATCCCCTTTCAATTTATCTTTTTTAGGTTGTGTATTTTGAGGCATTGTTATTGATAAATCAATTAGATCAATTAAAAGACTCTTTTTAGCAGAATCATCTATAAGTTTCTTTTGAATTTTCATTTTAGATACAAGGATATCTGTACCATTAGCCAAATTAATTCTGATTCTTGCAAAAAAATTAAATAAAATCAATCCTATTGAAAAGGATTTCAATTTTTTTGGCAAGATAATCTTTGCCAATAATATATCTAATAATAATACTGATACGATTTTTTGAAGTAGTAAAACACCTAGAAAAATCATAATAAGAGTTCTTGCTTGAAGAAGAAATAATTTTCTAGCTCTTAACAAAAATATATCCATGAATCCATTTCTATGTAAGTTAATAAAGCTTAAATTTGTTTGACTTTTATAGTCTGGATTATTAAAATCCATTGTTTTGTTTAAAAATTAAATCTTTGAAAGAATTATAAATATTTGTTTATTAATTATTAATTGTTTTTTAAATAACGTAGAATAATGTGAAATTCGGTATGATTCTTGGTAATTTTTCTTAAATAACTTACTATATAGATATTGTATTATTCGTTGTTGTTGGTTTAACTAATTTTATAACTTTTTTGTTGCTACTCTATTGGTGTAATTAAACTAATCAATTTCATTATTGAAAATATCACCATCACCATCATCATCTCTCCCCTATTAATTTTTCAATGCGTTATAAATTCTTAAATAGGAGTAATTGTATAATATTTTTTTCGCTGTTTAAAAAAATAAAAAAATAAACACAGAACATCCGAAGCCAGAAATAGCATTAAAATGAAAAGAAAGCTTAATTAATACATTTAAAAAAAAAAAGTTTATCCGATTAATAACATGTGACTATAATGCACCAATAATAATAATATATATCTGATTTGTTCTTTACATAAGATTAGTATCTTTTAATGTATCTTTATCTATAAGAATATCTTGTTTGAAAGCATCAACAAGAACTTCTTTGACACCATTTTCTAAATCTCTATTAGGATCCAAATGTTTTTCATCACTTATTAAACTGTAAACTAGAGATAAACATCTTAAGTAATGCTCTTTGAATATTCTATCAAAAGTAGCTCCTAAATCTATTCCTCTTAACCATCCAGCAATTAAAGAATAACAAACTTTTATGATTATCATTGTATTTTCAGTTCTTAATATTCTTGTCTTTTGAGTAGACTCTTGTTTTTTTAAGTCTAATTTCCTCGATCTCCAAGTTATTTGTGATTTTTTCATCAAATCATCATGGATAAAAATATCATTTTTGATATTGTTATTTTCTGATAAAACAGTATTATTGTCATTTTTTGGCAGAGAAGTTTCATTTTTGATTTCTAAACAACCAACACCTATGCTAGTTAATATAGATAATCTTTGTTGAATATTAAATTCTTTGAAAAATAGATTTTCTAATAATAAATCTAATGCTTTAGAAGGATAAGCTTTTATTAAACAAATTATACATTTGATCTTATAAGATTCAAGAAATTCAGAATCTTCATTTTCATTTGTTTCTTTAATATTAATCAAAAGTGGCAGAAGTTCCTCTACATAAAACTTAAGTTCCTCAGTTTTTTTATGTTTTAATTTCAAATTCATTAGCTTACAACCCTCATTTAAAACCTCTTTACATGATAGTTTATTTGTACTATTTGATGATACAGATAATAATTGTTTTAAAAAATCTTTGATAAAAAAAATTCTTTTATTAATATCATTGGTTAAAGGTTCGTTGCTTGAAAGTGATATTTGTTTTACATTGTCTTCTAATTTCAAAATTTCTTTTGATTCATTTTCAACTTCTTCTAATTTATCCATAACATTTAAATTTTCAAAATCTTTATCATCTTCTATATCACCATCAAAAAATTCAATTTCAACCTTTGTTTCATAATCTACTTTATTATTTGTTATTCTTCTAGCAATAATCATAGTTCTTTCAACTATCATAGGTAGTGGGTTCACTAGTCTTTTAGAAACACCGTTTAAAAAGACACTGTTATGAGCAAACTGAGACTCTAATGATGTTAATGGATCCTCCTTTTCTAATTTATTGCAACAGATTAAAATTAATTTAGTGAAAAGTAAATCATCTGAAGAGTAACTCTTTTTAACAGCTGTTGCTGAATTAGACCATTTTATAATCAATACATTCATTAATCTTTTTGTATGTGAAATGCTACAAGCTTTAATATATGCAAAAATAAATATTTCATTTTTACAATAAGTCAAAAGTCTTTCAAAATCTAAAAAAACTGGATTTAAGCTTTTCAATATGTAATTAATTGTAGAGTAGTTGTATTTATTTGCAATTTTACTTAAAAATTTAGATATTTCAAAAGTAATCTTTTTCTTAGTTACAGTATTGCTTGGTTTATAAATTTTGTTTATAAATATCTGAGTAAAATGATCTTTATTAACAAAAAAAGGAATAGAATTGTTTTCATTTGAAATGAAAAATTGTTCCATGATGATAAATGCATTTAATTTAATTGCATGTAATAAAAAATCACCATAATGTTCTTTAGCTTCTCCTTGTGTGGTAACAAGTTCATAATAAAGGTGAAACAATCTATTTACATAATTGTAAATGTTTACTTCCTTCAAATCCAAAAGTTTATTAAAAATTTTTGATCCAAAATATAATGTTTTAAATGTTGCCAAAAGTTGTCTTTTATCAAGAGTTGTGTTTATAATATTTGTATAATGGTTTGAAAAAGCTTTATTATTCTCATATATTAATTTATATAAAATCTCAGAAATGATTTTAGTATCTTCATTATTAATAAACTGATTGAAAAAAATAAAGTTATTAGATAAAATAGTAATGATCTTATTCTTATATTCCTCAGTTAAAAGTTCATAAATTATTTTATCAGTGAAACAGATTTTATTAAGAAACATTATATTAGATAGATGATTATTATCTTCAAGTGATATATCGTTATTGTATAATGTATCTATATTAGGTAATACATCATCTATAGAAACATCATCATAATTTTTTATCAAATTGTTGTTAATTTGAGATGTTGAAGATCCCAAAGCAATAATATTCTTTCCATTTTTATTTAAAATCATTATCAAATATATTAGAAGAATTTTTTTTATTAAAACTAATGTTCTCTTTGGGGGTTTTTTTTTCAGTTATAGGTTTAATCTCTTTTTGCATTTCAATTTATTTTATTTTTTTATGTTTTTTAATATTTTGAAGAGAAAATCTCTGAAGTCACGTTTAAAAAGTAAACAAACACTAAAATAGTTAATTTTTTTTCTTTTTTTTAAAAAAATTGTTTCTGCAAATTAAATTAAATTTCATAAAGAAAACTAGTCTTATAAATACTTTAAACTCTATTAAATACCAAAAGTGGCAATTTCCATTTTAGATATATAAATGAGTGACAGAGAAAATACTCGAAAAATAACTAATTTAGACACTAGTCCTATAAAAAACCTTACATTCACTTTAAAAGTAGAGGAAGAATATAATGAAGAGCAAATTTTAGATATAACAACTAGAAAGAGAAAACTCTCTCTAGGTTCAAAAGATACAAATCATATAAAACAAAGATTTCATAATAATCAAAACATATTTAATAGTCTGGATAAAAATAAAGTTAATGAAGATATTTTTTTATTAAAACAGCAGGAGACAAACAATAATTTAAATTCATTAAATATAAAGACCCAGACAGTTACTTTACAGAAAGAATACCAACATAATTATGATGATACTTATAAAAAATATTTAAATTGTAAACAAGACTGTTTGAATAATAAAACTTTTGACAAAAATTTTAATACTTCATTTAAATCTTTGATTAATAAATGTATAAAAGAACATCTTTTAGATAAAATATCAACTTTAGTAATAGATTTTTTAACAACAATTTCAGTTCTCCTGCGACAACAGACATCTTCAAAATATTATAAAACTGTTGAAAGATGGCTTATTGATTGCTTTAATATTACCAGTTTTAATGTCAATGTTGAGGTTTATTATGAGATTTTATTACAAGAATATTATAAATACAATTATGAATATCTAGGTATTTTAAAACTTGTAACCCTTCAATTGATGCTTTTTCAAAAAGATCAAAATGAAAACATAACTGGAACTCTTTTAACTTTTTTAACTTATGATAAACGCTATTTATTTGGATTTAATGAAATAACAGTTCAAAAAATAAAAGTACCCAATGTTATTAAAATATTGTTACATTTGTCATCTTACTATAAAAAAATTAAATTTTTTATTTTTTGTAAGATTTATGAATATATCGTTAATGAAGAGTTAAATATTACTCAAATATTACCACAAATTAAAAATAATGATAATATTGTCTCTTTGATAAAGGAATCTTATAAACATATAGATGCTGGCAATAATACATTAGCATATTCCTTTGTATCAAGAATAAAAATACAAATAAATCTTTTGCCTGTTAAAGAACCATTTACTTTAAATGATACTTGGAGATTAAAACTTGAAAATACATTTAAAACGAAAAAATCTACTATTAAATTATATGAATTTTATAACTATTATACAGATTATCTGTGGTCACATTCTATTAAAATTGAAAAAAGGGATTTGAACATTATAAAAAGAATTTTAATAAAAATTAATGATAGCTTAGATTTTATAAAAGAAAATAAAACTAGCGTGATTTTTTTAATAAGTCCTATTTTGTCTAATATAATGAATATATTAATTTCCATTAATGATTTAGTAACTCTGGATAATTTGACAAATATTTTCTTTAACTTATTTGTAACTAATAAAGATGATATGTTTTTAAAATATTCTTTTGATTCAAATTTCCATATATTTTTAAACACAAAGAGAAAAGAAATTTTGTATGAAGAATCATTAAAGAAATTTTTAAAATATACTAGATGTTTAATATCAATGGAAATGAGATTATCTTTATTCAAACAAATATTCACTACAAATTCATTACAGAATAATTCCTCTTTAACAGATGCTTGTGAATTTGTTATTAAATATTGTCTTCAATATTATGAATTGCTACCAAAATTAAATATAAAAGAATTAAATTGTTCAAGTGATTTAATGAAATGTTTGTTATTGAGTAAATTTGATAGTAATTCAACAATTTCTGATTCTTATTCAAGGCTTTCAAATGAGTGGTCATTGATACTTAAAATGTTTTTTCAAATTATTTCACCTGAAATTGATTCCATAATTATAAACTTTGATGAAGAAATTTTACCAAATACATGTCTTTATAATGAAAGACATTTTGTGAAATGTTGTTTTCAATTTTATAGAGAGATGAGAAAAAGATCTATGATGAAACTGTTCAAAATTGGTGATTATTATTTGAAAAATGTTTTAGCAGAAAGAGATGATAGTTATGAATTATCAATAACTGAAAAAGAATTTCTTAAAGTTTTATTCCAATATTTGAAATTGAATGGTTTTTATCAACTAGTGGTGAAAATTTATCAAACTGTCTATAAGCTTAAAAATATTGATATTTCATTGATGAAAGAACTGAAAATAATTTATTTAAATATTAAAAACTATTTGTTAGAATTAAAAATGAATTCATTAGATTTTAAAAAAGATCTGTTATCATTATCATCAAAGGATATTGATTTTGAAAATATTGGAATTTTATTAGAGCAAATATCAAGTTTTAAAGATTTAATTTTTTTAAAAAATATATTAACTAAAAATTATTCTAAAATATGGGATTATACAAATAGTTCAAGCATGTCAAAGCCATTGTATATTAAAATATTACTGTTTAATATAAATTTTTCCATAAAAGAAGGAGATTTATTAGAAATGGATGATGGGAAGCATGTGGAAGCACTTCAAAGTTATAAACTAGTTTTATCGCTAGGTAAATCTATTTTAAAATCTGTTGATTCATTACCTCAATTGACTAGAATAATAGTTATTAACAATCTTTTAACTTCGTTTGAAAAAATTATTGATTTAGTATTACTTTTAGGAAACTACTTGTATTATGAATATTTCATCAAGGAGTTTGATATTATTTTGAGTTCTATAAATGAACCAATAATAAGATTTAAAAAATATTCATTATCTATACAGTTTGCAGAACTTGTATTTGATAAACAAGAGAAGTTCCAACATAATGTTTTAAAACAAGTGGATTTGAAAAACAGTGACTTAGTTTTTGTAGAATATTGTGAAAGGGAGAGTAAAATGGATTTAATGCTTGATGCATACAATTCTAGTAATTTTAAAATTTATAAAAACGTTTTGATAAATAAAAATTATATTGGCAAAAATTTAGATACTCCATTGGGTAGATTATACAGCGATTCTACAAACTCTAATGATTATAGAAAGATTCCATTAATTAAAATGAAACAAAAATTTGAAAACAATAAAGTTGTTTCTGCAAAAAACTGGAATGACTGTTATAAAACATTGGGTATAACTTATGAAAAACAATTAACTGAAAATGTTTCTGATTTTTATTTTGAAGATCAACATTTTGGTAACTTTTCAAAAAATTATTTATTTGATTTACCTATAGAATCTAAAGTTTTATCATTAGATTCTGCAAATGATGATTTATTGATTGGTATTTTAGAAAATGGAAGACAATATGACATAACATTATTTTTGCCAAATGATTTAATCTCCAATTTTGCTTACAATTTAAGGAAGATTATTAAAGCAAGCAATGATTCTACATCAGTCCAGGTTACAAGTAAGATTTCTACTAAAGAAGAAAGAAAAAATTGGTGGGTAAAAAGATATACTCTTGATTCTCAATTGGAAGTGTTGTTAAAAACATTTGAAGAAAATTGTGAATTTGCAAAAATACATCCATTATTTGAGCAAAAAGAGTTGAACATTAATCATCCTAATTATGACAAGCTTAAAGATATTTTTAACAAAAATGGATTTTCAAATATTCATCCATTGGCTGTAAGATTAATTCATTCAGGTATAGATATTGAAACTTTCAAATCCCTATCTCTGATCTCACATTCTATTGATCTTAATCGTTTATATGAATTAATTCATGTAAATAAAGATTTAATAAATACCATTTATATCAAATATGATCATACATTTTTAGTTTTGACTGATTTGTTTCATAATTTCCCATGGGAATCAATGCCGGTATTTGAAAACATGAATATTACAAGAGTTCCATCGATAGCATTATTGAAAAAACTTTTATCAAGAAACTTGGAAAGTAAAACTGTTAAATTGCAACAACAACATGATATATCTTTAATATTAAATCCAAATAATGATTTGATCAAAACCCAGCAAAATTTTGAACCTATATTTGATCCAATTTTAGATCAAAAAATTATTGGGAAATCACCAAGTGAGATACAATTTTTAAATTCTTTGACTAATTCAAAGCTTTTCATCTATCTAGGACATGGTAATGGAATTCAGTATACTTCTTCCAAAATGTTGAAAAAACAAAAAAATATTGCACCCTCACTATTGATAGGATGTTCCTCTGTAAAAATCACAAATAATAATTCATTTTTTGGATATGGAACTTTAATATCTTATCTGATTGGAGGTTGTCCTTTGGTGCTAGGAAATTTATGGGATGTTACAGATAAGGATATTGATTTATTCTCTTTATCTCTTTTCAATAAAATTGGAATTATAAGCAATGGTGGCAAAGGGGAAAGAATAGATATTGCTTGTAGAGAAAGCAGATATGAGTGTAGATTAAGGTATCTGAATGGCAGTGCACCTGTAATTTATGGTTTACCTTTAAGTTTTGAATTAAAGTAAATAATTTATATGTTCTATAAGTTTTTTAATCAAACCCTGACTTGATTTAGAGAGTGTTATGTATTTTGGTATATTTATTTCAGGAATCAAATATGTGTTTATTGTATTTCCATTTGGAAATATTTCTTTATTTATATCAGATATAAGTTTAATGCAATTTTGTTTATCACTATTTGTTATTAGTTCATAATTGTTTAATTGAGATATTAGTTTTTTTAAATCACTTTCCATTTCTATATTAATATCTTGAATTTTTTCCACAATATTTGGATTATTATTAGTATTTATTTTTCTTTCCTTTAAACATTTTTTTACTAAAGTATTGAGTTCTTCATTTTTAAATTTCAAAGTTGAATCTTGATTAAAAAGTGTTTTTTTGTTTTTAATTATTCCAATTTTTTTATTACTATCTAGTTCAATAGCTAAGGAATTAGGTAAAAAAGTATTGTCTAAACAATTTATTATATTATTTTTACATATGAAATCACTGTATATTATCTTAGATATATTATTAGTATTTTGAGTAGATTTTTTGTCTTCAACATATTGTTTTAAAAGAGACTTTTTAGTGGATTGAAATTGGTTTTTTTTATAAGAAGTAGACATTATAGGTTTAAATGCTTCTCTTGGAAGCAATATTTTTTGCATCAAAACTGAATTTGTTCTAATAAATAAGATATTTTTATTAATCAAACTCATCGCTTTTTGGTTTAATAAGGATAAGGATTTAAAAAAAAAAAAAAAAAATCAAATTGTAATTATTGTTTCTTTCAAGCATTTTTTATAAAAACTTTCAGAAAATAAAAAAAATTAGTTAAAGTCACGTGTATAAATTCAAAAAAAAAAGAAAATAATAAATAAACCTTTTTAGTGTAAAGCAATTGTATTTTTCATTAATCAAATTTAAAATTAATATAGATCATATTAATAAATAAATGAACTATGTTTACTTTCTTCTGCTTTTTTTTTGTTAAACTAGAAATAAGATTCAATGTTATTTTGTGTTTTGATGAATTTGGTAGGATTTCCCGGAGTACGGATTACCCCAGATATGAAATATCACTATTCACGTGATTTTTCGTTTACAAAAAAAAAAAAGTGAATTTTTTTTTAACAATTTTAAAAAGGAAAAAAAAATTTTTTTTTTTTTAAAAATTAAAATTACAATATATTTATACAATGTATAAAATCATTAGTTTATAAAAACTTATTTTATTACTAAAAAATCATATAAATTCTCCAAAACTTTCTAAATATATCTCAAATTTTTTTTCAAAAAAACATCATGACTAGTGTTAAAAATAAGTTTATTGATGGCATGAGACAGGTTGCTAATCAAGTGATGATCTTAACTACAAACAGTAATAAAACCAGTATAACTAATGCAAAGGACTTCAGAGGTGTGACATTATCCTCTTGTGTATCCTTAGCAATGAAACCATTCCCAATGTTGCAGTTTAATTTAATGAAACCATCTTTTACATCAAATGTTCTGCATTCATCAGAACCATATAGAATAGCTCTTCATTCTTTACCACCAACAGAAAAATCTACAAAACTTGCCAAACTGTTTAGTAAAGGAGCAAACATACAACCATTAATAAACTCAACATGGAATAAACTAGAGCATTCAAAAAATAAACTAAAGACTCTGTTTGATGAATTGGATAAAAGAGATAAACTTATAAATAAACAAAAACTTACAGAAGAACCAGAAGTCAAACATATAGTTACTCCTTTTGAACCATTCACTCTTCTCCCCAGAGAAGATTATGCTTTTTATGAAGATAAAGTACCTTTTCTCAAAAATGCGAATGTAGTTTTCATATGTGAGACTATTCCTAAAATGCAATTCAATGTTGGAGATCATGAAATCTGGTGTGTGAAAGTTATTGATGTTTTGAATCCATTATCAGAAGGTATTGATATAAAAGAAGAGAACAAAGGTGGGCTTTTGTACTGTAGTAAGAATTTCTATTCTCTAAATTCCACCACCATTTAATCATCCAAAAGTTAGAATTTGTAAAAAATAAATATAAAAAAGACTCTTTTTTCAATTTATATAAGTTTGATTATAAGAATATATAGCAAATAATAATATCTTTTTTAAATGCATTTATATATATGTGTATATACATGAACCATGTATTTGTTTTGTTTCTGTTTTTTTTTTTAATAATCTCTCTAATCACATACTAATCGTATAAAGACTTATTAAAATCAACTGTGTTATTAGCTGTTTCATCAGAAGCTTCAAAATCACTTTCCTCAGGCATTTGATACAATTTTGATGCTTTAGGTCCGACTTTATTTGTCAATGAACTGATAGAGGTCAATGATGATATTCTCTTATGAGACAAAAAAGCATTAGCAGTGCCTGCAGGAGCTGTTTTTTTAGCTGTAGTCAATGAGTTTGTTGATGAAGATGAACGTACTAACATCGGCTTTTGAGGTTGTGGAGATGATGGTTTTGCCATTATTTGTCTAGCCATTGATGCTGGTGATTGGACAGTTTTGGACTTACTAGTCATTGATGTGTTTGAAGTGGTTCTATTGATTGGAATCCCAAAATAACCACCGCCACCACTGGCATTATAGTTAGAAGTTGTTGCAACTGGCTGAACTACTGCTGGTGATGATCCTGCAGAGTTTTTATTATTCATAGCAGTTGTTTGTGAATGTGTGTTTTCTTTTGGACTTGTCACTAATTTCAGACTATCAGTAGATAGTTTGCCTAGAGAGTCACCACCTGGAGAGGATGCAATATTTTCATTTGATAATAAAGTTTTAACAGGACCATTATCAGTATCATTATTATTATTGTTATCATAATTATTTGTTGTTTTAGTTTCACCATTTGAATTTATTGAAGAAAGATTGTTGTCTATAATTCTTGGTTCATTGACAGTAACTAAATTTCCATTATCATCAATACTTGGAGTCATAACAACATTGCTCATTGAAGCTGGTACTACAAATTTTTTGGGTTGGTTAGGCAATTCAATATGAGACGGTTTCCCCAATTTGTTAAAAATCTTTGTATTTTTACTATTTCCAGTTGTTAAACTAGCATTTTTATTTTTCAATTGGTTGTTTCTTTGTGCATGTTCCAATTTTAAGTTGACAACTTTTTCATGAATATATTTAGCTCTATCCCTTGAAGTTTCATAACTACAAAGTTGTTTTATATCTTGAACCCATTTTTTAAACAAATTTTTAGCCTCTTGTTCTGAAATATCTTCTGAAGAATCATATCTGAATGAAAAAGTAGATTCAGAATAACTAGTAGATTTTTCAGTTAAAGGTGAACTGGATGATGTAGGAATGTTCAAAACACTACTAGAATTTCCAGATGAATGTGGTTTTTTCCATAACTTACCAATTTTTTTGGATACTGACGAAGCAGATTGTTGTAAATTTTCAGCATTCCCTTTGGAACCATATGATAATGCTTTATTCCTTTGAGATAAAGCATTAATTTCAGGATCTTGATCTATAGTAACTTCTACAATACCATTTTTCAATTTGATAACCATTTTTTCATCACTAGATTCTGCCAAATAGGCATGGTTCAAGTTGATACTCATAATAGGAGTCAATAAAGATTTTGCATTCTTATTCACAATAGCATCATCATTGTTACTTGAATTAGATTTGAAAAAATCAGAGGATTTGAATTCATGTAAATAGTTTGATGTCAATATGAAATAGCTTCTAGTATATTTTTTCAATCTATTTTTTTTCAAAAGATAACCTGCTCTTACACATTTGGCTAAAGCAGATTTCAAATGAGGATACTTGACATCAGACAATTTTCTATAAACTGGGAAAGGATCATTAGATTTCCAGTTTAACAAACTTGTTGGGTGATTGACAACAAAGTTATCCCATTCAACAGCTGGAGGTTTATTCAAAATACCTTGGTTCAAATCATTGCATAAAGTCTGAAGAGTCAATCTGACTTGACAATCAATCAAGTTACTATATTTGGACAAAGATTTTTGAATGTTTAAATAAATGATTTTTTCCAATTCCAGACCATTTTTTTGTAAATTTGTGTATGAGTCTTGTAGATAATGTTCTTCTAAAAGTTGTCTTTTCAATTGCAAATCTAATTGTAATTTTAATAAATATGGGTCATTCTTTGCTTTTAAGTTTTTGTTACTAGAATCCATCAAATCAAACAAGTTTGCATTAGCACTGTTGCTATTATTATTTTCAATAAATTCTAAAGAAAGCATAAATTTTTGTAATAATTGGCCAGTGATGGCAACATGTTCTTTAATGTTTGTTTTAAAATCTTCATGTAAAGATTTGATCTCTTTAATTTTGAAAGTTAAATCTTTTTTCAAATCTTCTAGTTTAGGTATAAGTTTAGTTTCCAATTCTTTACTAGTGTCGTATTGTTTTTTGGCTAAAGATATATGATGTTTTTTCAAAATAACTTGTAAATCTTGAATAGATCCACTGCCAAATGGTAAGTAATCACCAGTGTTTATTGTAGTAGTTGTTATAGAAGAGGGACTATTATTAACATATTCATCATCAGATTGGTTTGAATTGCATGAGGAAGTAGATGTTGTTCTACTTCCAAGTCTAGGTCTTAAAGGAAAGGCAAAATCATCTTGTTGTTGGGAATTGTTTGTTGTAGTAAATTCACTATTAGATTTGTTTAAAGTGGGGTTAATAGTTGTAGTTTTAGTGGCTGTTGTTGTTGTAGAGGTTTCCCCACTGACAATGGTACCATTATCTAAAATGTTTGGAAGGATGGTACCAAACTTCATACTTGATTTAATATTGTTGTTGATTCTTGCAAATTGTTCTTGAGCCATGGCAACCTCTCTATAATAGCTGATCAAAGCTTTCAAAATCTTTTTCCATTTAATGAATCTATCAACAATAATAGTGGTTGGATACTCATTGTTTGATGAGGTAGTTGTCAATGTTGTATTTCCATCTATAAAATCTCCATAACCCAATTTTTCAGTATCTGGAATTAAATTAGAGATACTATGAGAGGAGAAATGTGTATTTAAAGGTGTTTTATTTGATTTTGTCATTGTTGTGGTTATTGTAGCATTTGCATTTTTACCTTGTTTACTGAAAACTTCAGCATTAGCATTAGTACCCTTTGGAGTTGGAACAGCAATGTAAAAAGGGGAGTTAAAATTTGTCTTTGGTAAAATTTTATTATTATCAATAGTATTAGTGTTAGTAGTAGCAGAAGAGTTTGTAATACTTGTCATACTCATAGTAGATTTATGTGATTTAAGACCAGGTCTAACATTTGCAATATTGTTAGCATATTTAGGACTTGCTCTTTGAGTCATCAATTCCTGAACATTATTCATTGATTGAGTTTTTTTATGTTGCCCAAGGTTTGGTTTTGCAGAGAGAGTATTCATATTATCTTGTTGGTAAGCATTAGAATCAACAGCTGTATCTGTAGTGCTGATTGTGGATTGAAGATCACCGGCTAAAAACATGTTCATCATTTCTAGCTGAGAGGAGGAATCACCATTAGAGTTTTGTCTATTTGAATCATTATGGATGAATTGAGGTTCATGGTTAGAAAAATCATTTTGTTGTCCTTCAAAATATCCTTGAGATGGAGAAGATGAAGAAGTATTATTATTAAAATCAGTGTTCATGATCTAATTTAAAAAAAAAAAAACAAAAAAAACTGTGAAGTAGTTTATATTAGAAAAGAAGGCTTATCAAAAGAAATAACAATAATAATGATTCTTTAGATTAAAAAAAAAAAAGAAAATAGATATTAAATTAACTTTTGATAAGCTTGATTTGGTGTTTTTTTTTTGTTTTTTTTTAAATATTTCTTTAAATGAATTATGAACAATTTGATTTACGATTATATATATATAACTCTGATCTAACAATATGTGTATATGTTGTTGTTGTTTTTTTGAGAATGTGTTTGGGTGATTAATTCCCTTTACTTTTTTTTTTTCTTTAAATAGATTTTCTCTGTTGGAAATCTATTTTTTATATATTTTTTTTTTGCTAAAAAAAATTATAGGTGAATAAAATGAAACTAATAGAAATATAAACCCTGCGCTACCGAATAATATATAAATAAATCAATTTATAGATCATCATTCTTCAAAAATCATTCGAATGTATTTATATTACCAATTACAAAATAATTCAACTGCTTATATATATATATATATATAACAGATGCATTAAATACTAATAATAATCTCACCAATCATAATAATTTCCTGTTGAATTAACAAATACCTCATTTAAAAAAAAAATTAATAACAATAATAATTTTATTCCTAGAAAAACATTTTGAACTTATATTTTTTTATTTTAAAAAAAAGGTGTAATGATCGATAAAAAAATAAAAAAATTTAAAAAAAAATAAAAATCGGCTTACAACAAAAAACAAACCAAAAAAAAACCATGCAATTTTTTAGTTTTTTTTTTTTTTCCTTCTACGTTTAGCCGGAAACAGTGGAACCAAGCATAATATATATATATATATATATATAAATATCGTTAAGTATATAAATATCGTTAAGTATATATTTTCAAGTGTATCATATGATCTATATTAATCAGATCAAAAAAGAAAAAAGAAAAAAAAAAGATTATTGTTAAGATCAATAATGATAATATTAATTGATTGTATATCTTGTTTTGTATATAAATATATCATCTTTTTGTAATTAAATATGTCTTGTTTTGTTAGTAAAGTCTATTATGATACAGATTATTAATTATTAATACATATAGTTATATTTATATACCTTCTCTTTGGTCTTAGTCAGATTTAACTTTTTTGTTATCTTTTGTACCCAAAATTTTTTCTCTAGCAATCTTCAACATGATCATGAACCAATACAAATTCAAAATGTTCAAGACAAAATTACCTAGAGTGATAGCTATAGCATCAACCATTTGGAATCTTGGATCAGTGTAAGTAAGAGTGAAATCAGTGATTAAAAGACCAATTTGCAAGAAACCCCATGCGATTCTACAAACAAAGAACATAACCATGAATGTTATCTCATTCACTTTTGCCAAAATACTGTCAGATTTCTTATAATGGTTAGCAAACCATCTCAAATTCAAAAATGGATTACTCAATTCAAAGAACAAAAAGACAGCTGCATAATAGTTTATGAAATGGGAAAGACCAATGGAGTAGACAGTGAAGGAGACTACACCATGAACCATGAATGCTGGAGTGGAGCAGTATGCTGAGATAGCCATATCCCAAAGAAAGTAACCACAAGCCAAGATGGTAATTTTTTCATTCAAAACAGTGTATCCAAATATTCTTTCGGTAGCTTGGTTTAAATAGTCTACTAAATCCAAGTTAGTTATGGAATGAGATTTTTTCAAACCATTTGTTACTGTGACAAAAGTGAAGTAATGATCAGCATCTTCATACATAGCTTTGACACAGAATTCCAAAATACAGACAGCTTGAATGAATGAGACAACATGCATGGCTACTTGGTTTCTCTTTTTTTTGTTGGAATCCTTAGCGATCAAATCCTTATCGTTTTTATTAATCAAAATTTTACTTAATAAAGGTTGGAAGATGAAGTAGGAAGCCAAAAAGAGTAAATGGTAACTTACTGCAACATATAAAACTTGATGAAGATGAGAAATATAGATATCATTCAAAAATGATACTTTGTTCAATAAATATCTTGAAACAAAGGTATCATATTTTCCATCAAAATCAGGTTTAGGTATACTTAAAATATAATCGACTACTGTAGCAAACATTTTTTATTTATTTATTTTTTAAGATAATGAAATTTGTACTAGAGTAAGTAAGAGAAAGAAAGATAGTTATTTTTATTTCTGATCCTTGGTTATAACAAAAAAAAAATTATAATAATGATATATATATATTTATAATCTCATCTTATTTTTTTAAAAAAGTTTATGTAATGTTGTTTAATTTTTTTTGATAAAAAAAAAAAAAGAAATTAAATAAATAAAGACAAATAATACCCAAACTTTACATTTAAAAAAATGTATAAATATATATGTATTCGCTGTTTCCCACATGTGAGAAAAAAAAAATAAAAAAAAAAAAATAAAAAAAATTGTTTATATATCGGATATAAATATAAATATATACATTTTATACACCCATTTATCCGTTATATATATAAAATATATTACACCCTAAAAAAAAATATATATTTTTAAAACGGCTTTTCTTTTTCACACACACCAAAAAAAAAAAATTAATAATTTTAAAAATTATTATCTTATTTGTTTTGAGCCATGCTACCACACACACATGTATAAAAATATGTATATATAAATCATGGTAATTAATCACGTGTATATCTTATATAATCCCCATTGAACTTTTTCATTTTTTTATATTAAAAAAATTTAAAAAAAAAAAAAAAAAGAGCTGCTTTTATATATTAAAACAAAAACCTTAAATAAATTTGTTAAAAAAAAAAAATAATAATTTAAAAAAAAAATATATATATATATATATATATAAATTATATATTGTATAATATACTAATATTCTAATATTTTTGTTTTTTTAATTTATTTATTTTTTCATCATCATCTTCATTTTTTTCATAACATTATATTTTTTTTCTCATTATTTACTTCTCTCTCTCTCTCTTTAATGTCTGGTGTCTACAACATATCTACCTAGAATCTTACCATTTTCCATTTCATCATAAACTTTTGGTAATTCAGATAAACCAATAATCTTAATTGGAGATCTTACTAGACCTCTAGCAAAGAAGTCCAAAGCTTGTCTTGTGTCAGCTCTGTTACCAACATAAGAACCTACAATCTTATAAGATTTAACAACTTGGTCAAAGACATTAGATTTACAGTAAGCATTAGCTGGTAAACCGACTAATACAACAGTACCATTGGATCTGACATATTGGGTAGATTGGTTGATAGCAAATTCAGAGACAGCAACATTGATGACAGCATGGGCACCACCACCAGTGACTTCCAAGATCTTCTTTGGAACATCTTTTTCTTTAGTGAAATCAATGAAAATATCACCACCAACTTTTTTAAACAATTCTTCTTTACCTTCACCACCATCAATACCAACAACTACTAAACCCATGGCTTTGGCATATTGGACAGCTAAAGAACCTAAACCACCAGCAGCACCGGAGATAGCTACAAATTGACCAGGTTTAGCTTCAGAAGATTTCAAAGCCTTATAAACAGTGACACCAGCACATAAGATTGGGGACACTTCAGCTAAATATGCTTGGTCATTTCCAAACCATTCAGTACCTTCTTTAGGTTTTGGAATATGGGCTGCTTGGACAGCTAGACCAGTAGCGTATTGTTGGAAAGAACCATCGTGAGTGTAACCGGATAAGTCAGCTTCTGGACAGTTAGATTCGTTAGATAATTCACATTCTTCACAGTTCATACAAGAACCGTTTAACCACTTAATACCAGCGTAGTCACCTAATTTCCAACCTTTAACATTATTTCCCATACCAACAACAACACCAGCACCTTCATGACCACCGACTAAGTATGGGTCTAACTTAACTGGTAATGGCCAGTCACCTTTCCAAGCATGCAAATCTGTGTGACAGACACCAGAGTATTTGATATGAATCAAAATTTCATCAGGTTTAGGTTTTGGAACATCAATGCTTTCATAAGTTAATGGACCACCATTTTCATAGAAAACGATAGCTTTTTGTTTTAATGGAACGTTAGGGGACATTTTTTTTTCAATAATAAGAATAAGAGAGTTTTTTTTTTTTTTTTTTGGTTAACTAAATGATTGTGTTATTTAGTCTTTGGTTTCCAAATAAATATATAATTAAATATATTTCTAATATTCTTATTTTTATTATTTATAATCTTTTTGTTAATTTAAAAAATTAAACTTTCATATCTTGAGTTTAAATACTTTTTACTTTTCAGAAAAAAATAAATATAGATATTCAAAATTGATAAAAAAACAAAATATAATAATAATAATATATATATATAACCCTATAACTCTATTTATCATATTTATTAATTTTTTATAATTTTGAATTCATTCGTGTACTAGTAACTTTTTTTTTTTTTTTTTTATCATTAAAACTGAAAGTGGATGAGGGGGTTTAAGAAAAGAGAATGTATGAAACTCCCTTAAACCTACAAATAACTCCCCTTATCCGATTTTTTATTCTATTTTTATTTATTTTTCATATTTTTTTCTTATTTCCCTACCATATCTTAATCCAATCAAAAACAAATTATATTAATTATATTACTTTAATGTATTTCTTTTCTTTTTTTTTTTTAACTTTACCCCCTTTAGAAAAAACAAAAACAATTAAAAATAAATTAAAAATAAAATAAATAAAAAAAACAAGCCCTAAAATCTTAAAGTTCTTTTTTTTTTTTTTTGGATATCTGGGGAAAAATTAAATAACTCCGGAGCTACTAAATGAACTTAAAAAAAGTTTCAACAGTTTTTTTTTCTTTTTTTGTGTAAGTATATCACATGATACGCATCCTACTTTTTTTTTTTTTCAACAAGAAAACACGTATTATTTATAATTAATTAAATATAAATATCTTATAAAGATATAAATATATATATTTGTTTTAAAAAAAATGATATATAAATACATATAAGTAAGGTTCGTAAAGATGACTGCACAGCAATATGATCAAATAACATTTTAATTGGTATTGAATTAATGGATGTAATGTTGTTGTTTTTTTTTTTACCACAATGTAATCACGTGTATGCACGTTTTTCTGTTGCTGTTAAATACATAAAATAAGCTTCTCTCTTCTTCATTTTTTTTTTTTAATAAAAAAAATATATCAATAAAAGATAATGATTTAAAACGCCACTTAATATTAGTTAATCTCTTTTTCTTCTTCTTTATGCTTCTTATTCTTTTTTTTTATTTTTTATTTTATTTCATTTTTTCGTTGGCTGCAGCGGCATCGCTTTCAGCTAGCATAACAACAGCTCTATTCAATTGAATAACATTAGCAATTTGTTTGAAAATGTATCCTGGTAAAGTGGCTATAAAGAAATAGTATCCTAGATTGAACCATGCTGATTCTTGAGAGCAGGACATCCAGTATAAAGAAATATAAAACAACTCATTAAAAGCACAGACAGTGAACAAGACAGTTCTGTTGGAGTAGTAAAGGTATAGCAACCAATTTTCATTTGATGCTATAGTTTTATGAGACTTGTTTTTGGAACAGGAAAGGGTAGCATACATGTGGATATAATGGGAGGATAAGTCTAAACTGTTCATCAATTGCAAAAAGATTACTACATAAAACTTATGACTATATGCGACACATAAATAACAAATCAAACATGCTGTTGTTGATCTATCAGAGACCATATCCAAAACAGCACCAAACATGGAGCATTGATCATATTTTCTGGCCATAGTCCCATCAAGAGCATCCAGTAAACAACTGACACTGTATACTAATGTTGTTAATGATGGATAGTTTGGCATGAAAAATAGTGATAAAACCATTGTTACCACTCTAGAATATCCAATCAAATTTGGAATGTATAAAAGAACATCTTGATAGGTTATGTTTTGTTTCTTAACTTGCTTGTTAATTACACTGGACATCTTTTAAAAAAGGGGGAAAATGATAATATATTGACTAAAATCTTTTGGGGGAGTTGTCTAGTTTCCACTTACTTTGTTCAAATGTATCCTGGATTTATATATCAATTTTGATATTTTCAATTTTAAAAAAAAAAAAAAAAAAACAATTGTCGATCTAAATTTTCACATGTGTTAAAATTTATATTTATTTATTTTATTTTTTTTACTCCTCGGAGAAAAAGAAACTTTAAATTTTTTTTTTTAAAAAATTGTCGGACTTTCCCCTTTACCTGAAAGAATATAAACGCTTTTTTAGATAAATTCAAATTATTTATTTATTTATTTTATTTAGCCTAAAAATTCTATTTACTTGTTTGATTTTTATTTTATTTATTAATGAATATGTATATAACTTTTATTTTTTTTGTTTCTTTTTTCATAAATTATTGATGATGTATTGATAAACTGACAAACTTATTGCTGTTGTGGGTGCGGATTTCACTAATGCCATAGGTAAACCTTGGTATAGTGCAAGAAGCCCCTCCGTTCTAATGATCTGTTTGCCTATATTGAAAAATGTTTTTTTAGATTTATAAGCTTGGAAAATCTCAGATTCACTAGTCAGTTTTTGTAAGTTTTTGGCTTGCATTATTTGTAATCTTCTTCTAACAGTATCCAATGGGAAAGTTACTGTCTTTGCAGTGACACCTGTGATGGCTGAGATGAAAGGGGAAATGAATTTGAACTCTTTGTTTTTCTCTGTATAGATCCTTAGAGCTTCATATGTGGAAAACATTATTGCTGTGCTTAAACCAAAAGTTCCTATGGATGCAGTACACCCTTTGAATAAACCTCTGATTCCATTTTCATATTTCCAAATCTCTATCGTTTCTTTAAAAATATTTGTCTTGTTTTTATTAGCTACAGCAACAAATCTTGTTTTCAAAATATCTAGTGGATAAGTGGCAACACAAGCAGTCACACCACTTAAACCACCAATGATCATAGAGTTTATAGATTCATAGTATTTCTCACTAAAGCTTGCATCAAATAATTTCAGTCTTGAATTTAAAAATGAGTATGTGGAAAATTGTACTGATCCATAAAGTAAATACATCACCATTCCAGGAACATTCCCTTTGAAAAAACCAGGAATCCCATCTTTCTTAAAAATCTCTGTACAAAGAGATATAACATCACTCCCATTTCTCCCATATTTGATAAATTTAGAATCTGGTAATAATCCTTTAGTACTATGACCACCTGAAACTTCAAATGATCCTATACCAATATTAGCTCTTTTATGTGTATTTAAAGGATGGGTCTCTTGAATAGATATTATCTTATTTCTTGGTTTCAATTGAGCAGATATTTTCAAAACATCCAATGGGGCTGTGAATAATCTTGCTACAACCCCACTCATCCCACCAGCGATCATAGATTTCATCATATCTACTTCAGATCCATTCCTTAAAGCATCTTTAGACATTTCCCTAATATATATATATATATATATAAACAAGAAGAAGAAGGGTAATAAGAACAAGTAATTATGTATAAAATAAAGGCAAAGTGTGTCTCTTTATGATAATTATAAATTATAAATTTGGTTTAAAATGGGACTTTTTTTTTTTTTTTTTCTAAATTTCTTGTTTTTATTTTAAAATTATTTTTTTTTTTCCCTCCCAATTAGAAAAGTGAAAAAAAAAATGAAAAAAAAAGATGAAATTGAAATTTAAAAAAAATTAGCTTGAAATTTTACAATTAATGTATATATGTTCTTTGTTTAAATCGTGTTTGTATTGAATTATTTTTCTTTTTTTTTTTACTTTAATCTATAATATAGTAGTATCATTTATATAACTGTATATATTTATATATGATTGCGTTTTTTTTTTTCAATTATTATTTTTGGGAGAGAAAAAAATATATAGTATTAAACTGTCAATTTTAAATATTCATTTACTCTCTCGTTTTAATTTTAATTTTTTTTTTTTGCAATAGAATAAAATAATTAAACATCATTAATATTCAACATAAAACATATCTTTTAATTACGTATTTATTATATTGAATTACCACAATTTACTTAATATAAAAGTTTTTCCTGTATTGAATATAATTATAGAATAATTATATATATATATAAAAAAGTAAAATGAAAATTCATTATTTTTTTTTGTTATCTAAAACTTTAAAGTTTCTCTTTATCAAAATATTTCTCATTAGGCAAACAAAAAAAAAAATATATATATATATCAAATTTTGAAAAAATGAAAATAATAATAGCAATAGGTCTTACCCGGATTCGAACCGGGGTTGGTCGGATCAAAACCGACAGTGATAACCACTACACTATAAAACCATGTAATATTATTATTGAATTAGTTGTTTTAGCCATTGTATAATAAAGAGCTGGGAAATTATTAAATGTTTGAGCCACATGATACACTAAAAATTTATTTTTAAATTTGTATAAATTTTATCAAAAGGATGTATATTAATTTAATTACTATTAAAATAAATTCATTTATTTGAAAAAAAAATATATAATATTTATTTAAATATTAATTCGTTTATTTATTTAAATGTCAATTCGTTTATTTATTTAATATTTATACTCTTTTTTTTTTAGTTTTTTATTCTCCCCCCACGAGATTGTTCATATTTATTCACTTTTTTACATAATAATAAAAAAATTTGTTGATTATAGGGATTTAAAAAAATAAAAAAAGGTGAATAATTAAATATATATATATATAAATTCTATAACTCTACACAATGAAATACTCTAATTTTATGTTTTATATTTCAACAAAAAAATAAATAAATAATATTATGATATTCGATAATAACCTTTTATTCAATAATTGTTTTTCTTGTTTAAAGCAATACAATTTATATTAAATTAAAACATTCTTCTACTTACCTTGTGTGTTTGTAATATTTTAAAATATGTAAAAATAAATACCCTCTCATTTATGTATATATATATTTATTTATTTTTTTATACACATTTTTTTTTTGTTATTTTTATTTTTTTTTTTGGGATATATGTATTTTGAGGGGAAAAAAGGGTACAAATAGATAAGCAACGAGAGGTTACAAGATTTTTATTAAAAAACTATATAAACAGAAACATTTATATATATATATATAAGGGGTTGATAAGAATTATATATATATGTTTATTCAATTTTCATTTTTCAAGTATAAGATACAAAATAATATAGATAATTTATATAATCCCTGTAGGCATGTTAGTACCAGCCAATCCATAAACACAATGCGTGTATAGAAGTATTAAACTAAACTGAAAAAAAAAAAAAGAGTTCTAATATTTAAAACTTCTTTTTTAAAAATTATGTTTATTTTTTTCTGTTATTAAATAAACGATAATTCAAGAATTGTTGAATATATTACAATAAGTTAAAGAAAGAAATATTAATACATTTTTTGTTAGCTTTATAAAAATTCTTTTAAATTTAGTCGGGGTTATATTATGAACGATTTTGATCATATGACCGTATACATCAAAATAAACTCTCTACCCCTTTTTTCACACTAATTTTAATTAACAATCTGCTTTATTTAAAAAAAAAAAATATATACTCTGTCAAGCCAGCCACATTCAAACATATCTTAAACAGTTGTTATTTTTTATTATAAAAAAGATTTGTAAATTAGTGGAATTATTATTTATTTTTTTTTTTACTCTTTTTTAAGACATCGATTTGTTAAAAAAAAAGGAAAAACACTGCTTAACAAAATATAGTAAAAAAAAAAGTTATTAAGAACAATAATAACTAAGGATTTTTAATCTACTTATTTTTATTTTTTCCTAAAAAATAAAAATATGGTAATATCAGAGTCGGTCTAAATTTTAATTTTTTTTTTTTTTTTTGTCCAAGTATTTTTAAATTTTTAAAAAAATTGTATAGGGTGAGTTTTTTTTTTCCACTCACTCACATGTTTTTCCGGTTTTATGGCTTAAGTTGTTTAATAATAAACAAATTTTTTTTTTTTTTCAAAAAGTGGAACTTCAAAAAATATTCGGAAAAAAAATTTTATTGTTTTTTTAATGATAGGTATCACCATATAATTTTTTTTTTTGTTTTTTTTTACCTATAGATTTCCACTTTTGTAAAAAAAAAAATTTTTTGTTGCAGGTGGGTTTTAACAGTAAAAAAAAAAAATCAAATCATTAACTAAAAAAAAAAAAGTGGTGCGTTTCCAATTAGAGAAGAAAAAAAAAGGTAAACTGTACAAATTTGTCAGTGTTATAAAAAAAAAATTGCTATATAAAAGGAAACAAATTAAATGATTGAAAAATTTAAATATCTTGGAGTTTAATTCTCTTTTTTTTTTACTTTTAATTATAATTTTACTTAAATAATAAGAAAATATAATTAAAAACCATAGAACAATATACAAGTTCAATTCAATAAATATCAATCAATTAAAAAAAATTAAAATGGCTGTCCCAACTACTCAAAAAGGTGTTACCTTCTACGAAAGCAACGGTGCTTTGAAATACGAAGAAATCAAGGTCCCAACTCCAAGAGCTGATGAAATCTTAATCAACATCAAATACTCTGGTGTCTGTCACACTGACTTACACGCCTGGAAAGGTGACTGGCCATTACCAGTTAAGTTTGACCCATACTGTGTTGGTGGTCATGAAGGTGCTGGTGTTGTTGTTGCCATGGGTGAAAACGTTAAAGGTTGGAAATTAGGTGACTACGCTGGTATTAAGTGGTTAAACGGTTCTTGTATGAACTGTGAAGAATGTGAATTATCTAACGAATCTAACTGTCCAGAAGCTGACTTATCCGGTTACACTCACGATGGTTCTTTCCAACAATACGCTACTGGTTTAGCTGTCCAAGCCGCTCACATTCCAAAACCTAAAGAAGGTTCTGAATGGTACGGTAAGGATGATGCTTACTTAGCTGAAATTGCTCCAATCTTGTGTGCTGGTATCACTGTCTTCAAGGCTTTGAAGTCTTCTGAATGTGCTCCAGGTCAATGGGTTGCTATCTCCGGTGCTGCTGGTGGTTTAGGTTCTTTAGCTGTCCAATACGCTAAGGCCATGGGTTTCAGAGTCATTGGTATTGATGGTGGTGAAGGTAAAGAAGATTTATTCAAGAAGTGTGGTGGTGAAATCTTTATTGACTTCACTAAGGAAAAAGATATCCCAGCTGCTATTGTTAAGGCTACCAACGGTGGTGCTCACGGTGTTATCTCCGTCTCTGCTGCTGAATCTGCCATCTCTCAAGCTACCCACTACGTTAGAACCAACGGTACTATCGTTTTAGTCGGTCTACCAGCCAATGCTTACTGTAAATCTAATGTCTTTGACCAAGTCGTCAAGTCTTACAAGATTGTCGGTTCTTACGTCGGTAACAGAGCTGATACCAGAGAAGCTTTGGACTTCTTCGAAAGAGGTTTAGTCAGATCTCCAATCAAAATCGTCGGTTTAACTGAATTACCAAGAGTCTTTGAAGAAATGGCTGCTGGTAAGATTTTAGGTAGATACGTTGTTGACACTACTAAATAATTGCGCTTTTTATTATTGAAGATAATACACTGCTCTTTTTTTTATATGAAACAATACCCAAAATAAAACTTTTAATGAAAACAAATATAACGAAATAATATATATATGAATTTTTTTTTTAATGAACAAATAAATTAATTAATATGTTACATTTATTATCCAATATGATTAAATCTTTTTTTTTTTTAACACTATGTTAAAAGCTTTTTCTATTTTCTTAGTGTAGTGAAAAAAAAAAATATTGAAATAAATTTCGTATCCCTTTTAATTTTTTTCTTCTTCTTCTTCTCAAAATTTAATAAAAATTTTCCCTTCATTTTAAAAAAAAAAAATATATATTGTTTTTTTTTTTTGTTGAAGCAACCGATCTCGGTTTGATTTGGTTGGCTGAGGGGGAATATCCCTCCCGAAAAAAAAAAAACACTTACACCCATTTCCCTATAATAAACAAATGGAGAGAAAAGGGAAAAAACAAAATATTCATTTTGTGAAAAAAAAAAAAAAAAAATAATTCTAAATGATACACGTGATATATTAGTCATGTGGGTTTGTAGTTTTATTTTATCACGTGTATTTATTTATAACACATGATTTGGATTTAAAAAAAGTTGCTTTTTTTTTTTTTTCTTCTTCTTAATTATTCTTCATTTAATTTTTTTTTTTTGTTTTTTTTTATTTCATAATATAGAGATATATTTCCCATTTTCATTTTTTTTTGTTTTTGTTTATATAATGTTTAAAAAATTAAATCATAATGCATAAACCATTATAAAAAAGTTTATATTACTATTTTATTTAAAAAAATGACTAATCTAAAATACTCTGTTTTACCTAATCTTGATGGTTCTTGTGAATTATCTACTTCAAACTCTAAAGTTATAACTGCTGTCTCTGGTCCATTAGAACCTAAACAAAGACAT
This sequence comes from Hanseniaspora valbyensis NRRL Y-1626, assembly GCA_001664025.1. NCBI lineage: Eukaryota > Fungi > Ascomycota > Saccharomycetes > Saccharomycodales > Saccharomycodaceae > Hanseniaspora > Hanseniaspora valbyensis. The sequence continues at coordinate 46,463 of LXPE01000007.1, forward strand.
AGACTTCCCTTACAATCAGCTATTGAAGTTGTTATCAAACCTTCATTTGGAATGGGCCCAACTCCAAGAGAGGTTTTAATGCAAGATAAATTAGCTACTGTCTTACAAGCAGTCATAGTCACTGAACTATACCCAAGAAAATTAGTTCAAGTTAATGCACAAATATTGGAATCTCCATTTGATGAATTTGGATCTATGATGGGGAACTCTTTCAATGAGATATTATCTCCAATGATAGATTTGAATTCATGTTTCAATAGTAGTTTTATATCTTTATGTGATTCAGCTATTGCTCTGAAATCTTCTTTTGTCTCAACTCTCTTGGGTGTCACTGAAGATAAACTTATAAATATAGCTGAAGTTAGTGATTTGGATTTACTTAGATCTTTCAATTTTAAATCTCTTCATCATATTGTGTTGGAAGTTGAAGAAAATAAACCTACAAATGTTTTACTTTTAGATTCGCAAGGAGATTTTAATGATGATGATTTAGTTAATGTCTTGGATAATGCACAAAAGATAACCCAAAAAGAATTTCAAAATATAAGAAACATTTTAAAAGATAAAGTTTCTCAAGATTTCATTTGGAAAGCTTAATTAAAATAAGATATATATATTTTTTATTTTTATTTTTTTTATTTTTATTTAGATCATATATATAAATATAATTATTATTATTTTTTCTATTTATAATTGTAATTTTTTCAAATTAGAAATGGTTGATTCTAAACCTTCAATTTCAGCATTGTAGTTTTCCAATTTGACCTTGTTTTGTTCTTGAACTTCAGCATTAACCTTGGAAGCATAATCCTTAACAGAGACAGCTTTTTCCAAATTCTTTTTGAAATTTCTAGTTTTTTCTAACTTCTTATCAACCTTCAAGATTTCAGCATCAATATCAACTTGACCTTTAACTAAAACATGAACATTGATTTCTGGGTTAACAGCTTCCAAAACACAACCTTCTGGAACTTCGGCAGCAGTTTTGACAACAGATACTTCTTGAATAGCTTTGATCAAAGAGACAATAGAATCCTTTTGATCAGCAAATAAGTCAAAGTATTTGCTAGTTCCAACAATAACTTTACCTTGTTTCAAAATACCAAATTGAGCTAAAATGGATCTGGAAGTCTTGACAGATTCCAAAATGATATCATAATCATTCAAAGCCTTTTCATTATAGAATTCTTCCTTGAAGACTGGGTAAGAAGCCTTGACAATAGTTTCAGTAGATTTTTCAGTAGATCTCTTTGGTAATCTTTGCCACATTTCTTCAGTGACGAATGGCATGAATGGATGAATCATCTTCAAAGCATTATCTAACAATATGTACAAAGTATCCTTAGCAGATTTTTGTTGTTCTGGAGTACCTTGGTCAATCAAGTATTTAGAGTTTTCAATGTAAACATCACAGATAGTGTACCAGAAGGCATAAATTTCACTGGTTGAAGTTAAGAAATCTCTCTTTTCCAAGGATTCATTAACAATTTTACTAGTTTGAGTCAATTTGTGTAAGATCCATTTTTCTACTAAGGATTCCTTACCACTCAATTTTTCTTCACTTCCTGGAACATAATCATCACCTAATCTCATCAAAGCAAATTTGGTGGCTTGGTAGATCTTGTTACAGAACTTTCTGTAACCATCAACTCTTAAAATATCCAAGTTGATATCTCTACCACCAGTGGTGTAGGCACAAAGAGCAAATCTTAAAGCATCAGTACCACATTGAGGAATACCAGATGGGTAAGATTCCTTTTGACCGGATTTAGCCTTTTCAATTTCTCTTGGATCCAAGTTACCCAAGTATAATTTGGAGTGTAATTCTTCCAAAGAAATACCATTGATAACATCAATAGGATCGACAACATTACCTAAAGATTTAGACATTTTTCTACCTTGAGCATCTCTGACTAAAGAATGACAGAAGACTTCACTGAATGGAGACTTACCAGTCAACTTGATACCCAATAAAATCATTCTGACGACCCAGAAGAACAAGATATCCCAACCAGTTTCCAACATAGAGAATGGATAGAAGTTGGCCATATCTTGAGTGCTATTTGGCCATCCTAAAGTGGAGAATGGCCATAGACCAGATGAAAACCAAGTATCCAAGACATCTTCATCTTGTTCCAAAGTAAAGTTCTTTTGACTGAATCTCAAAGTGGCTTTACCTCTAGCTTCATCAATGTTTTTACCAGCAACCCAATAGTCACCTTCACATCTTCTCTTGTTGTTTTCATCTTCAGTAGAACCTTCCAAGTTGATGAAGTAAACTGGACATCTGTGACCCCACCATAGTTGTCTAGAAATACACCAATCTTGAATGTTTTCTAACCATCTAAAGTATTCAGCTTCAGAACCCTTTGGAGTGATTGTGGTTTCACCACTCTTGACAGCTTTGATAGCTTTACCAGCCATGTTGGTTTGAGCAACCCACCATTGAGGCTTCAATAATGGTTCAATAACATCACCAGATCTTGAACAAGTTGGAATAGTCATTTCATTGTCTTCTTGACCTACATATAAACCCTTCTTTTGTAAAGCTTCAATAACCATCTTTCTAGCATCAAATCTTCTAACACCTTCCCATTCGCTACCACAGTTTTCATTCAATAAACCGTTATCAGTGAAGATATTGATGAATTCTAAATCATGTCTCTTACCAGTGTTGTAATCATTCATGTCATGGGCTGGAGTAATCTTGACAGCACCAGTACCGAATTCCATTTCAACAGCTTCAGAATCAGTGATAATTGGAATCTTTCTGTCCAAGAATGGATGTTGAGCAAACTTACCATGCAAGTGCTTGTATCTTTCATCATCAGGATGAACAGCAATACCAGTGTCACCAAAGATAGTTTCAGGTCTAGTAGTGGCAACAACAATTTTTTCATTAGTTGTAGAATCAATTATTGGATAAGCAAAAGAGGTGATGACACCAAATTCAATTTTTTCTTCATATCCTGGAATAGATATGTCAGTTCTTCCTTTAATATCTTTGTTTTCAACTTCCAAGTTGGAGATGGCAGTGTTTAATTTGACAGACCAGTTAATTAATCTGGAAGCTCTGTAAATAGTACCATCATCATGTAATCTGATGAAAGCTTCTTCAACAGAGTGGGTCAATTCTGGAGATAAAGTGAAAGCTTCTCTGGACCAATCGTAAGAGGCACCTAACTTTTGAATTTGAGATTTAATCTTTTGATGGTATTCTTCCTTCCATTTCCAAACTTTTCCAACAAATTCTTCTCTAGTGAAATCATGTCTAGTCTTCTTTTCAGTAGCCCAAATCTTTTTTTCAACAACAGATTGAGTAGCAATACCAGCATGATCAAAACCTGGCAAGAATAAAACAGTCTTACCTTTCATTCTGTTGTATCTGATTAAAGAATCTTGAATAGCAATAGTTAAAGCATGACCAATGTGTAAAGCACCAGTTACATTTGGTGGTGGAGCTGGAATGGAGAATAAACCTTCTGGTTTGATATCACCATCTTCAGTGAATTCAGGATCAAAAGCACCAGATTTTACCCAGTATTCATACCAAGAAGATTCAACATTAGCAGGGTTGTAGATTTTCAAAGATGGATCATCTAAAGGCAATAAGATTTTCTTTTCACCAGGAACAGTTTTATCAACAAATTCAGGAATAACTTCAACTGGTTTTTCCTTCTTTTTTTCCTTCTTCTTGTCAGAGCTAGCAGCTGGAGCAGCAGCTTTCTTGGCTTGTTTGGCTAAGAATTTCAAAATCTTTTCAGCTTTCTTTGTTTCCTTTTCAATTTCCTTTGGAGTCTTTTGAGTACCATCTTCCTTTAAAGGATTAATGATAATTTCACCAGTCTTAGGATCAACTTCTGGAATAGTTTGTTCTTGATTACTCATCTTTACTAAATGAAATAAGTTTTTTAATTTATAATTTTTTAAATTTTCTAACTTTTGATAATCAAACTTATTATTATTGTTTAAAGAATAATATCTAAATTTATAGTTGTGAACAAAATTATATGTGTTGGATAAATTGTAAACCTTTTTTTGTTTAAATAATGATGTTAATGTTCCTGATCTATTGTATTTTAAACAACTAATCATACAAAATTTGAAATTATATATTTAACAAAAAAAAAAATAATTAATTTATAATCTTTTTTTTTTTTCTATTTCTTGTTGGATGTTTAAAAACTTTTTTTAATTGAAACATAAATAATGAAAAAAAAAAGAAAGTCGGAAAAAAAAAAAACATTTACTCATCGAAAGAAAAGAAACATGGAAAAATTTTCTTCCAACAAAAAAAAAAGAAAAATTCCAAAAAAAAAAAAAAAAAAAAAATTGTATTACATAAAAAAAATTAATATTTTACCGAATGAATGGTTCGAAGTCACTTCATTTTATTTAAAAAAAATTTATAAAAGTTTCTTTTTCTTTTTTCGAGATTAAAAAAACCTGATTTTGAACCTAACCCATTTCCTAATATGGATGCCTTAGTAAATTTTAAAAATAAGATTTTTAAAAAAAGCATTAATTTTTAAATTTATTTATATATATATTTTTTATTTTTTTAAAAAAAATTACATATATCATTTAATAAGTATATAATAATTATTAATATACAAACATATAAATAAAAAAACCATAAGTAAATATATACAAAACTTTAATTTATATTTATTTTTATAATGTCTTCAGGAACACTTTCTTCTTCAAGAATCATTATTAAAAATTTACCATCTTATTTCACTGAAGAACAATTAAAAGAACATTTTTCAAAAAGATTAGCAACAATACATAATAATGTTAGCACAGATGGTCTTATTACTGATATAAAATTAGTTAAAGATAATAGAACTGGTAACTCTAGAAGATTTGCCTTCATAGGTTTTAAAAATGAAGATGATGCTTCTGATGCAATTAAATTTCATAACAACTCTTTTATCCATACTGCAAAGATTGAAGTCAGTTTAGCTAAAAGTTTTGTTGATCCATCTATTCCAACACCAATGAAGTTGAAAAGACAAGAAGCTTTAAGAAGATTAAGAGATCAAGAAGAAAAACTTTTAAAGGAAAAGGAAGAAGAGGAAGATAGAAAAAATGGTGTTAACAAGTACAAAAAAGTTAAATTATCTAATGATATAGATAAAGAAGTTGAAAAGAATAAACAACTAAAAGAGTTTATGGAAACAATGAATGTTGAAAATAATAATCAAAACAAATCTTATAAAGATATAGTTCAAAATAGTAACAATGCTAAAACTGATTTCTTTAGCGATGCTATAAAGAGTAACTTTGATTATTCAAAATTACAAAAAGATGGAGAAAAAGAACAACATGAAGAGAAAAAAGAAGAAAATAATAATGAAGAAGAAGAGGAAGAAGAAGATTTCAATCCATTATTAGCCACCGTTCAAAAAACTAATATTGCAACTAGTGAAAAAGAACCATCTCAAGAAATTAATCAAAATGATGATATAGATTTTGAACAAGAAAACAATAATGAAGATGATTTGGATGATTTAGCTTGGTTTAAGAGTAAAAGAACTTTTATGAAAGAAGGAGAAGATAAACAAACTAACACAGATAATAATAAAATTAAATCCCCAAGTGAACTTGAAGGTAAAAAGAAAGATGAACCTAAACAAACTGCTGAGGATGAAATTGAAGAAGATATTGAAGAGCCAGAAGTTTCTGATGAAGAAAAAAATATTCAAAAGATTAAAGAAACCGGTCGTTTATTCTTGAGAAATATTTTATATGATGCTAGTGAAGAAGATTTCAAAAGCTTGTTTTCCAAATATGGTCCTTTGGAAGAAGTTCATATTGCTTTGGATACTAGAACAGGTAAATCTAAAGGTTTTGCTTACATTCTTTTCAAAAACCCAGATGATGCTGTAACAGCTTATATTGAATTAGATAAACAAATTTACCAAGGTAGATTACTTCATATCATACCAGGTGATGACAAAAAATCACATGCACTAACGGAATTTGATTTAAAAAATATGCCATTGAAAAAACAAAAAGAATTGAAAAGAAAACATGATGCTTCTAAAAGCACTTTCCAATGGAACTCTTTGTACTTAAACCAAGATGCAGTTCTCGAAACTATGGCCAACAAATTAGGTTTACAAAAGAATCAATTGATCGATGCTGAATCTAGTAACTCTGCTGTTAAGCAAGCTCTTGCTGAAGCTGCAGTAATTAATGATGTAAGAACTTTCTTTGAAAGTAAAGGTGTAGATTTGAAAAACTTCAATAAACAAGAAAGAGATGATACAGTCATTTTAATTAAAAATTTCCCATTTGGTACCACAATGGCGGAATTAGCTGAATTATTTTTACCATTCGGTGTTTTGAAAAGATTCATCATGCCTCTAAATGGTGTTATTGCTATATTACAATACAGAGATCAAACTTCTGCTAGATCTGCTTTCCAAAGTTTATCTTACAAAAGATTCAAAGATGGTATTTTGTATTTAGAAAAAGGTCCAAAGAATTGTTTCAATAATGATGATCCAAGCAAAAAAGAGATTCAAGAATTATCTGATATTGTTAATATTGCTAATAAAAATGTTGAAAATAACAGTGTCAAGACTATTGAAGACAAAGTTGATGTCAATGACTTACTCGGAAAGACAGAAGACAACGCTGGTGACAATGAAACTGCTGATGCAAATGATGATGATGCACATACTGGACCAACAGTTTCAATATTTGTCAAAAACTTAAATTTCTCTACTACTTCAGATATTCTAACACAACATTTCAAGCCTATTGATGGTTTCCTTCTTGCACAAGTAAAGACTAAGCCTGATCCAAAGAATAAAAATAGAACTTTATCTATGGGCTTTGGTTTTGTAGAATATAAGACTAAACAACAAGCTGATATTGCTATAAGTACTTTGAATAATACTGTCATTGAAGGCCATAAAATTCAATTAAAAATTTCACATAGACAAGGTACTGTTAATAACAATACTAAAGATAAAAAGAAACCAACAAGTAAGATTATTGTTAAGAATTTACCATTCGAAGCTTCTAGAAAAGATATTTATGAATTATTCTCTTCTTTTGGTCAATTAAAATCTGTTAGAGTTCCAAAGAAGTTTGACAAGTCTGCAAGAGGGTTTGCCTTTGTTGAATTCTTGTTACCAAAGGAAGCTGAATCTGCTATGGATCAATTAGCAGGTGTGCATTTATTAGGTAGAAGGCTAGTAATGCAATATGCAGAATTAGATCCTGAAGATGCTGATTCAAAGATTGAAAAAATGACACAAAAAGTTAGAAAACAATTCAATTCTAGTCAAATGGCTTCCAAGAGAAATGCCACTAAAGGTAAGTTTACATTAAATGATCAATTAGAAGGTGAAGAAGAATTCTAAATAATTAGATAGTATTATATATAATTTTTATTAATGTTTTTTTTTTGTTTTTATTTTGCAATATCAAAGTCGTTGTAAGCTACTTGGAATTTTTCTACATGAGCTTTTTCTTGTTCAACAGTTTCTTGGCATTCAGGGTTGTTCCAAAAATGTCTTTTTGGTTGGTTTAAAACATATGCTAAAACAGATCTACCAAATTGCATATCAATTCTATTAGTAGGATCAAATGTAGATATAAATATTTCACATTTTCCTCTTGAATTCATTATTTTGAATTGTATAAAATTCATACTTTGATCATTAATTATTTTCAAATACTCTTCATCTTCTTCATCAACAAATTTTTTGAAGGGGACTAAAGTATCTTCACCAAATTTCTTTCCGTGGTATTTAAACTGTCTATCTATAGCAATTCCAACTTTTTGTAAAAATTTAACTGGAACTGGAACACATTGAGTATGATAATGAACACCATTAACAGTATTGAAATCAAAGAATACAGTACCCATATCATTTTTTGCAAACATATTCGCTAGAGAATGTTCATATGAAACTAATTCTTTATAAAGTTTAGAGTCAGTTATCTTACTGGTTTGTTCTTCCTCTATACAAAAACTGCTCAATTTAGGTTTATGTTCAATTGGAGTTATGATGACATGACCTGGGAATTTCAATCCATTTTGAGGAACAGAAACAGGACCTTTAGCTAAAGTCAAATAAGAGTTTTCAGCTATACTTATAAGCATATGATCAGCAACATTTGGATTATTGAAACAAAAATGACATTGAGATGGTTCAATGGATAATAATTCTTCAATTTTGTTTTTTCTTCTTTCCTCCAAAATTTTTTTATGTTCTTCTGGATCTACAAGTTTTCTTTTTTTAACAACTATTTTATCATCATTAAATTCTTTTGAAATCTTTAAGTTTATTTTGTTTAGTTTTGCTCTATTAATATCTTCTTTTGTTTCTAATCCTACTGTTGGTGTTTTTATATCAACTTCAACAAGTTTTAATTTTCTTTTCTTTTTTGGAATAATTTTAGGAGTAGGATCTTGTGTAACTTCTTTATCAATTTTAGTTGATGAACTATCTTGAATTTTTTCCTCAGGCATTTATATATATATATATATAAGTATTACAGTAAGTTTGTTGGTTGTTTGATATTGTTTCTTTTTTCATTATTTTGTTTTAAATTATTCAGATGAGATATTTAAAAAAAAAAAAAAAATCTTTAGAAATTTCTTTTTTTTGTTTTTTTTTTTTCAAATCATATAGTACACGTGAATTTATGAAATTATTTCTTTGGTTTAAAAAAACTATCCAGTGCCCCAACAGATACTCTATTTGATCCAACAGTACCATTTGTTACTTTCCTCTTTTTATTTGTTGGTATAGTATTAACAGAAGTTTTTATTAATTTTTTATCATTTGGTCTATTTAGTGTTGACCCAACATTCCTAGCTGATTGTAGAAGTAATTGCTGTTCCTTCAAAGCTTCATTTTGTAAAACATTATCAACTTCTTTATATTTTATAAATGCAGGGTATAAAGTTTGACTGAATTCCTTGTTCAAATAAACATAAACATCAAAAGGTATGAGACTTGTTATTAGTTGTAAACTAAAAAATAATTTAGCTTCTTTTTTGATATTTTCTTCTTGTGAATTCAATAAAGGATATTTTTCTAAAATCTTTTTCATAACATTTTCTGGGAAATTATCAGTAATATTATTCAATTTCTTTTCAAAAAAATTCATGAAATTTTTTTTCATTACTTTAAAAAATAGTTCTTTAGTTTCTTCTCCATGATCTTCTTCAATGAAATGACAAATTTTTACTAAAGATTCTTTAACTTTAATTGTTGTTATAAACTTCCAATTCTTATCTGATTTTTCATATAAACTTAAATGGATATCATTCAATGTTTCAAATTTATTAGAGTCATCTTTTCCAATCATGAAGTTTAATTTATTTTCCTTAAATAAATATGCTATTATAGAAAAACTTAGATCATAAAGAGTACAAAATTTGAATGAATCATTAGGCATTATACCACCTTTTTTAATATCATTAACATTATAAAAAAAAGTGCTTTTCACTGTTAAATCTTTACCTTCTGGAGATTTACCTAATTTTGTTTCTTGTAGCCAAAAGATATTTTGAGAATCATCAGTTTCGTTATTTGATAATACTAATTGAATTTTAGATTTTTTATCATCTAAACTTGGGTGTACTAGGTCAATTATTTGATTAGTTTCTTGTATAGTATCTGGTAAAAAAGTTATATATTTCATCAGCAAAAATAAATATATATATTAATATATAATTGTTTGTTTGGTTTATAGTATCTTTTCTCAACTTATTAAGTTTTAATATATTCTTTTTAAATTTAAAATCACTATTTATTTTTTTCAGGTGAAATTTTTTTTTTTATACGCGTAACAAAAAAAAATGTGCATTTTCAGTTTTTCTGTTGCTTTTACGTGTAAAATGTTTTCTTGTTTTATTAAAAAAAGTTGAAGAATTAATAGTATTATCTGTATGTTGAACAGGTTAGTTAAAAACTTTTTTGCTTTAATTGTTAGTAAAATTTGTGTTTGTATATTGATAGTTTGAACTTCTTTTATTGAAAGCATTTAAAAAATATATATATTACTTTCAATATTATGTGACCCAAAAAAACTTTTTTTGCCAATATAGTTCACTGGCGTTTAATAATATTTCTTATTTTCATAATTAAACAAATAATAATCCACAGTACAATTTTTATTCTAATACAAATGATATTTTGGTCTATCTTCACCTCATAAATGATAAACAGATTATTTTGTCAATTAAGTTTTAAAAAGCTCGATTAGCTCAGTTGGTTTAGAGCGTAGTGCTAATAACACTAAGGTCAACAGTTCGATCCTGTTATTGAGCAATTTAAAAAATAATTTTTTTTTTTGAAAAAAAATTTTTTTTCTTATTGTTTTATTAATTAATTTACATTTTATTTTCTTTTTTGTTTTGTAATTGTTAAATATAGTTATATAATTTTTTTTTTTTTTTTAATAGAAAGTTGCAAATGGATCTACATTTCTTGACCCTTCATAGAGAATACCAGTTGAACCAGATTTTCCTTTTCTGTGCTTAAATGTGAAACCTAAAATATTAGACATAACATCTTGAGAAGGATCAGCATCAAACTTAGCTTGTCTTTTGAAAACATCACCATATCTAGCCATATGCTCTTCATTTCCAAAATCATCAAAGTAACCTACATCAGTTTCATCATCTAATTGAGGAACAAATGGCGGTTGAACATTTCTTAAGTTTTCAAAATCTATATCTGCAAAATATCTCATTCTCTTAACATGTTCAAATGATTTAAGTCTATTGATCGGATCTGCTATCAATCTTGTTATTAATTCCCAAGTTCTATCACTCATAGCATACTGTCCATTAGATTTGACTGGTCTTGTCAAAACATTTTTCCAATTTCTTAAATTCTCATAAGTCTCAGTGGAATTACTACCACAGAATGGAGTATAACCTACTAAACTTTCAAAAAGTATACAACCCAAAGACCAGTAGTCCGCAGTGAAATCATATTGTCTTCCTTTCTCAAGAACCTCTAAAGCCATATAGTCTGGAGAACCTACAGTACTGGAGGCATAGTTTGTATCTTCATTTCTTGCTCTTTGATATAAAACCAATCTTTCCTCCACTGACTTTGGTTGGAATTCTAATTGATTCAAATCTCTAACTTGCTCTAATCTCAATTTCATACTTTCAATTCTTCCTTTAGAAACTTGACCAGCAGCCAAACCAAAATCTGTCAATTTTATATGACCTTTAGAGTCAATCAAAAAGTTTTCAGGTTTCAAATCTCTATGTGTGTAGCCTAATTCATGCAATGCATTAACAGAACAGAACATTTCACTAATATAAAACCTAGCATGGGTTGATATCAAAGTTCTTGTGTTAAATAGTAAAGTTCTAAAATCACCACCTGGCACAAACTCCATAGCTAAATATAAATGTTGGTTATCTTGGAATGCATATAATAGTTTTACTAACCACTCTGATCTTGTGATTGTCAATATATCTCTTTCTGTTAAGAAATAATCAGTTTCTTTGGAGAAGTATTTCTTGTTAACAGTCTTTAAAGCAACAACTTCATTAGAATCTTTTTTTTTTGCTAGATAAACAGCACCATAACCACCTTGACCAATTTGAGTTACAATTTCAAAATCTTTAGTCTTTGGTTTCATTCTTCTTTTTCTCAAAGTAGAAGATTCCTTGTGGAAATAGTTTGACCAATATTTGTTGATCTCGTCTTCAGAAGCGTTACTATTCTTTAGCATAGTAGTAACTTCTTTAGTTCTCTCTCTTCTCGAAATAACATAATCAAACATATCACAATAATAATCTAAAAAATACATTTGGCAAACATTAATTAATCTTTTAGTCTTTTGAGAATCAGCCTTTCTATGAAAATCTTGAGGTAATTTTCTTGGAGAATTTGTCAAATCATTATTGGCAGTGGTAGGATTATTAACTCTTCTTTGGTATTGATGAGAGGATGTAGGATTAGAGTCATTTGTATTTTCTTCATTATCATCCAGATCCATCATAGAATAATCACCAGCTTCTGGAGTTTGAATTTGATTATTGTTATTAGAATAAGTTGAAGTGTTTTTTATTGGTGTAACGAAAGCATTAGAGTTATTGTATAGTTGTTGATTTTGAAAGTTAAGGTTGTTAATATTTCCTGTCAATGCATCCATTTCGTCTTTCTTATTGTTACCAGAAGTAGCTGGTTGTTGAGTGTTTCTACTGGGAGATCCAAAAATAGAAGTCATTTTTATTTAAAAAACAAAAAAAAACAGTTAAAAAAGATATAAAATGAATATTAAAAATTAATAAAAGTTAAGTACAAATGTAGTAAAACAGTTATATAGTTCAATATGTACTTGGTTATTGAGATCAATATATTTATAACTAACGTTTTTTTTTTAAAAAAATATGATCTGGATTAAAGTTTTTTGTAACAGAAATTATATATATAAGCTTTTTTTTTTTTTTTAGTTCGTGAAGCCCCAAGACAAAAAAAAAAAAAATTGTTTTACATTTAAAGTTTTAGAGATTGTTTATATAAATATTTCTTCTTTGGGATAGATGATTAAGATATAGTTTTTTTTTTTTAAAAAAAATTAAATAAATAAACAATTAAAAATACCCCATTGTTATAGAAAAATAGAATCTACATATATTAAATAGTGGAATTTATACTATTTATTTTATTTTTTCTTATCAATATATATATTTGTTTATTTATTATTATTTTTGAATTTCACCTTTATTTTTGATCATCATCTTTTTTTTATACTTATTTGATTGACCGATTTTGTTTTTTCTTCTTTCTGCATTTTTTAATTTAGTAATATTGTCAACAGCCATACCTAATCCTGAATCTTCCATATTATCCATGTATTGATTTTTTCCTCCTAAGAAAGTCTCTTCTTTACCAAATTCTATTCTGTTTTGTAAAATATCTAATTTACCTGTCTTTTTGAACTTTTGTCTATATTTTGTTAATTTAGTACCAGCCCTTCTTTTACCTTTCTTGTTTTTCCCATCCACATAATTATTATCTTTAGGAATAGCTAATGGTTTTAAATCATTATCAATCATTTGGTTTAGTTTTGGTTGATCATTTTCAATCCAATTCTCTATAGTCTTTACCATATCCATATGGTAATCCAAACCTTTCAAGCCATCTTTTGAAGAATTATAAAAATCAATTTTTGCCACTAATATTATTTTACTAGCTAATCTTTGAACTGTTTTTATTTTCAACTGATGCATTAAAACTTCACTTAATTGCTTTTCATTTTCAGCAAGGATTGGGAATAATTCATAAATGTTTTTAAATAAGAAACCTTTCGTTTCATCATCTGATCTTGTTTTTTTGCCTAGTTTTGCCAAAGTTTTATTATTCATTTTGACAAGGTTTTCTAAATTTTTTGTAACCATTAATATTTTTTTAAGAATATCAAATTGACTGTTTAATAAGTTCAACAAATTAGGTGCAATTTTCATCATTTGAATTTTTATTATTTCACTTAACTTAATAAAAATAGATGTTATGATATTATTTACTTTTTCAAAGATTGGAATAATAATGGTGATATCCCAATGGAATGGCCATATTACATCAGATAATTCTAAAGATATCAAGCTGTCTTTTGATTTATCATTATTGAAATTGACAGCTTGAATGAAAGATTGAGCATCAGTAAACTTTTTTCCGTTATTGTCTATTAGAAATTTGTTAAAAATCAAAATATTTGTATAGGATATTGATTCGTCATCAATAACATTAAATATTTTTTTCAAATCTATATTGTTATTAAAATCACCATTAATTATGTTAATCATTATATTTGTTAAAAATTTCAAAGATAATCTTAATGAATGGTCAAATTCCAATAAATCAGACAATGATAAGGAGTTTTCCTGTTGTTTAATTTCTTCATTGCAAATATTAAAGGCTTTTAAAAAAATATTTTCTGAATATGTTTCTGCAAGTTTATACTGACTTGGTTGTTTCTGGAGTTTAAATAGATAATCTCTAACATTAGTTATTATTGTCACTAAATTTTTGGTATCAAAATCTATAGATAAACTCAGTTTTGGTTCATCTTGTGTAATTGAAGTTGTTTCATCAACAAAATTGTCATTTAAATCTATCTCTAAATCTAAATCATTATTGAAATCAAATTGATTATCAGATGAATTCATTTTTGGTTATATACTATTTATGATTTAAATTTTTAATATAAATGTTTACAAATTAAATTTTTGTAAAAAAAAAAATAATAATAATAATTTTTTTAAACTTTTTTGAAAATATTTTTATGAAAGTTAATTATTTAAAATATAATTTGGTAAAATTTCTTTTTTTCACAAATGTAAACAATTTTGCTTACCCGGAAACATAAACAATTGAAAAATTGATTAAATCTTGAAATAAAATAATTTCTCTTAATAAATTCAAGTAAGCTGTACTATACTATCACCTATTATTTTTAAAATGATATTGTAAAAAGTAAAAGAAAGAAGAATTACAAGTATTTATTGTTAAAGATTATTGTGTATAAGAGGTTAAAAAAAAAAGTCAATGAAAAAGGAAAATTGAAATTTTGCTACAATTTTTTTTAATAGGTAAAGTTGATTCTGGGTAAAAATTTGTTATCTATAAAAATATTAAAAAAAATGAAATTTATGAAAAAATATAAGAAACTGGAAGAATTTTAAGGAAAGCTAAAATAATAAATTTAATATAAAATAAAGTAAATAAATTAATATGATTAGTAAAAAATGTGAACATGTAAAATATAATAAATTGTTCACAAGGTATGAAAATATACAATAATAAAAACCAAGTTTAGAACTACTAACAATAAAAGAAAAGTTTGTCAAGTCTATATAAAGCTAATTAGAATACAGATAAATAACAAAAAAGAATTACAAAGATTATATAGTTAATTTTAATTAACAATTTTTTAATCTGATTAATTTAATTGAGATGTCCTAGCTATTAGATCCAACTGATCTTACTACCAGAGATCAGTGCAATTTCCAGCATTTATTAATATTTAATAAATTATATCAATGTCTTGTCTATATTTCAATAAAAAAATATTACTTTATTACCCGGATACAACAAAATCTCTATTATCAATCTTGTTTTTATCTTTTCGATGTTTCATTTTTTAAATTTTTTTTTTTTTAAAGATAGATCGTTATCTTTGACTTTTTTTTTTTTTATAATTTCGTCATTTTTTTTTTTTACTGAAACTTAATAATATTTTTAGAAAAAGTATAAATACATTTTTGTTAAGTTATTATTATTATTATTTTTATAAAATTTAAACAAAGAAGAAAAAAAAAAAAAGAACTCAGTTTAATCACCAACAATCAGGTTTTTCTTTTTCTTTCTTTTTTTTTTTACATATTTTTCTTCAATTAATTTCATAATTTGATTTCTGTTTAACAGTTTTTTAAAAAAAAAAAAATGAATGTTAAAGAATTAATAGACGATTGTATCATTTCAATGAGTGATGATCTGCTTTCTACTTCATCTTCTGGGGATAATTCATCTGAATCAGTTGAAGAGCTTTCTGAAAGACAAAGTTTATCTTCAGTTGGTGCTTCTAAACCACTTGAAATCTTATCTTCTCAAAAGAAAATATTTTTGAGTCCTACAGAGAATAATGTTGATGAATTTAAGTTGCGTACTGATCACACTGAAGCTTCAATTTTTGTTTCATCAACAATTCTGTATCCATTACTTAAAAATTTCAAAGCTTTACTAAGAAATGATGGTATTAAAGAATATTACGAAGAAGTGAATCAAACAACTGACTCATTTGCAAATGATGGGATTGTTGAATTTTTAGTATACTTAGCTGATATCGATTCAATAGAAATTTACAATCAATTCACTAGATTAGCTTTATTGATAATGCAGTTTGATTTGTTAGAAATTTCAACCTTTGATACTACATCTGATGAACCTTTGATTGAAAATTTTATCAAAGAATTCTGCTCAATCTTTGAAAGTAATGATAAGAAATTTTTGTTTGAAATTTATATGAATTTGAAACGCATTGTTGTTGAAACTTTTTATGAAAATTTTAAGTTTGAAAAGTATATTTTTGAGGAATATAGTTCAATTAGTTCTTTGGATGGTCAGTTAAGAACATATGCTTACTTCAAATATGATCCTCACAAGGATATTACCACAAAATTGGCTAAACTTTCTATCAATGATAACGTTATCAAAGATTTGACAACTATTGGATATGTAGGAAAAATTTTCAAAAATGGCAAATATATTTATGATTGGAAATTTGAAGATCACTGTGATGGTGAACTTTTTGGTCAAAGATGTGACAGATTCACTGAATCTATGTTTGATTTAATTGTAGAAAATTTTGATTTTGGTACAGATTCAATTTTAAATGTCGATTATAAGATAAATGGATCTTTACTAAATGTTCCCTCTGGATTCAAACCAATCTCTCAGGAAGAGAGATTGTCTTTGAATTCTTTATCTTTTTTTGCCAATCAATATTTGAAAGATGTTGAAACAGATGAGCTTTCTACGGGTCAAGTTATATTTGGACATAGAGGTGTTATGACTAAGTTAATTATGCTCATTAATAACAAGAAAGCTCCATTGACAACTTTTAGAGTATTCAAATACAAAGAAATGTTGTTTTTTCAACCTATTGAGAACCCATATAAAAGTAATTCTACCTGTGTAAATGGAGCTGCTTTAGCAGGCTTTGGTTTTGAGTATTTGATGACAAAGGATGCAGATGAGTCTCAAAAAGAAACTGGTATTCATTATATTTTTAATAAATTTGAACTTAATGGTATGAAATTTATTATTCAAGCTGAAATCGATGTTGCAAATGTATTTGAAGAAAAGGATAAAGTAATTCCAGTTGAGTTAAAGACTATTTCTGTGCAAAAATATAACAACATTTTTTCTAGAAATGAACTATATTTGAAAAGTTGGTCTCAGAACTATCTTTTAGATAAAGATTGCTTAACTTTAGTTGGTATAAGATCTAAAAGTAATACTTTGAGCAAATGCAAATTACATTCACAATTAAATTTATTACATAATTGGAAACAAACTATTACAAATGATCATTCTCATATTTTATCAGATGATGAAATTTATGATACCACAAATGAAGGTTTGAGCAATATCTTTTTAAAAGTTAGATCTAAAATGAACAACAGAAGTATCAGTGATCAACAAATTTTAATGTATCAATTCTCAGTTAATGCAGACAAAGACACAGGTGCAGTTAAATGTAGTGATTATTATTCTTGCATTTATAATTTAAATGATTTCAAGAAATACAATGAAGTTCCAGATATTTTTATAAAACAAAGTATAAGAGATATTCATAAAAATATGACTGAATAATGAATACAGGAAAAAAAAAGGATTCTTGAAGAGTTTTTTTTTTCTTCTCTTTAATATTTTGTCTTTAATGTATAGTAAAAAAAAAAATAATAATAACAATATTTTTGTATAATAAAACAACATGAGTAAAACAAATAAAAATGAATGAATATATATCAATTAGATTAATGAAAAATTAACTATTTTAAAATATTTTACCTTCTACATTAAACTATAAACTAAAGTTTCTTGTTTAAATTAAGTTATCTGATAAGCTTTTCTGTCACGTTTTTTTTTACTTTTCTGTTGAAGAGCTTTTCTTTTTTTTTTTGATCACATCTCTATGTCATTTCCCAAAAAAGACATTTGATTTAAAGAAAAAAGAAAAAGAAATGTTCTTGTAAATTTTTTTTCTTAACAAAAAATAAAAAATTTCGCAAAAAGTTAAAAAAAAAAAATATAAATGCAATGAAAATTTCAAACACACTTCTTTATAAGTTTTATAAACACAAACCAAAGGTACATATATACAATAATTTATAATGTCAGATAACAAAATTGTTAACATTGAATATAACAGAGTCACTAATGTCACTTCTACTGACTTCCCAAGTTACTCCCAAGGTAACGCTCTATCAACAGTTTGGGATATTGAAGAATTCAAAAATACTTTAGATATCGAAATTCAATCTCTTGAAGAAAGAGACTGTAACTTTGATTTGAAACATGTTGATACTTCTGTTTCCAATGCATTCAGAAGAATCATGATATCTGAAGTTCCAAGTGTTGCTGCTGAAGCAGTTTATGTTTATAACAATACTTCTGTTTTGCAAGATGAAGTTTTGGCTCATAGAATTGGTTTAGTTCCTCTACAAATTGATCCAGAAGAATTGATTTGGTGTGAAAACACTAACGAAAGTGAAGAAGGTGCTGAATCTAAATATACTGATAAGAACACTATTGTTTTGACTTTAGATGTTGCTTGTACTAGAAACTTAAATGCTCCAAAGGGTTGTACTGATCCAAAAATTTTATACAATAACTCCAGTGTATACTCTAGAGACCTTAAATTCCAACCAGAAGGAAACCAAGCAGAAATATTTGCTAACAAGCCAGTAGTACCATGTGATGATGATATTTTAATTTGTAAATTGAGACCAGGTCAAGAAATTTCTTTAAGAGTACATTGTATTTTAGGTGTTGGTGCTGACCATGCCAAGTTCTCTCCAGTATCTACTGCCTCATACAGATTATTACCACATATCAATATTATGAAACCATTTAAGGGTGAATCTGCTTTAAGATTACAAAAATGTTTCCCTAATGGTGTCATTGGTATTGATGATAAGGGAGTTGCATTTGTTCAAGATGCTAGAAAAGATACCGTTTCAAGAGAAGTACTAAGACATGATGAATTTAAGGATAGTGTGAAATTGGGTAGAGTGAGAGATCATTTCATTTTCAATGTAGAGAGTACAGGTGCTATGACACCAGAAGAAATTTTCTTCAAATCTGTAAGAATTTTAAAGAGTAAAGCTGAATATTTGAAAAACTGTCCAATTTCTCAATAATAATAATATATATATATGTATATATTTATTTAGTACTTTAAAGAAATGAACTATTAAAAAAAAAAAGAAAAGAAAAAATCTAATAATTTTTAACCTACTTTTTATTATTATTCTCTTTTAATACTATCTAATGCATTAACAATTACCAAATTAAATGGTTTGCTTTGCTTTATTAAAGTTTTATCTTTAGCTATTTCATTTACACCATCTTCTTTTTTCAATAACTGTTTACATCTATATTGAAGTAAAACCATTTTCTTTTTCAATTTATGAATCTTTGGATTCTCTAAACATGCTACTTGATATAAAGTTATATGTAACCCCAATATTATAACTTCAAAAAAAAGATTGTAAAGATTTAAATAAAAAACATTTTCATTTAAAAAATTTGGATATTTTTTATAATCTGAAAAAATATCTATAAAAGCATATCCTCTTCTTTGTTTAAATAATTCATAATTCAAAGGAAATACAATTCTGAAAATAATCATATAAAAATCAGCATAAAGAATAAATTTAAATTTTTTATTAAATTGCTTCATCAAAAAATCTTCACTTGCAGCTTTCAGTTTTTTAATCATTGCTGGTGTTATTGATGTTATTTCACTAGAATTACGTCTACTGTTAATGTTATCATGAACTCCACCAAAATCAGCATTTGTTTCTACTCTGAAATTGATACCACCAAAGTTAGATGTAAAAGTTACTGTTCCTGTATTATTATCTGCAGAATCACTAGTCTCTTCTGAAGTTACTAAACCACCAGGAAGGGATGCATCACCAAAATTATTGCTATTATTGTTTGTATTTTGATTTCCGATGTTATTGTTTGATTGTAGATCTGGAGAGGCAGTGAAATCTACACTATCCAAATCATCCAATTCATGGTCCATATTGTTATTATCACTAGATATATCATTGTTGCTATTAGATGTACTTACTGTAGCACTGTTTTCTCTTAAAGATCGATTGATATCACTGACCAATCTCTCTATGGAACCACTTCTATTAACAGCCTCTTCAACAGCTTTTCTGGCAGGCTCAGAGAATGTGAATGTTGCATATGTTAGCATGATTCTAAATATTAAATAAAAAGTTGATTCATAAAATGTGAAAAACTTGAGAAACAATACTACAAGAACAGTACTGTATGCTTGTTTTTTTAAATGTTTTCGAGCTTTCAATTCCTTGTTTCGATAATTCTTCATATAAGTTTTCTCTTGTTCTGATATTTCATTATTACTATTATTTAGATCTTCCATTATTTGTTCAACATAATCCATTCCATTCTTGGATACATTCTCATCATTAATCATTGTCAGAATGAATTATATAAATGAATTTGTATTAAGGGGGAGGGCTTTTTTAAATGGTTTTTCAATATATATATATATATTTTTATTAATATTAGAATCTTTTTTTATTTTTTAACGATTTTCCACTAATCGTCCCTGTTAAGTTTTTTTTTTCTTTTTGTGAATAGGGGAAAAAAAGTTTAAAAAAAAAAGTGGGAAAAACACCGAACGCTACCATATTAATATTATCTTATCTATATTTAAAGCTTTTCTTTTAATCTTAACTTCATCATATCAATTAACGTTTGTAAAAAAAAAAATTGTAATTATGTTTGTAGTGTTAAACTAATTTTTTATTATTATAAATAATACAAATAAACATATATATACATTTATCTAAATATAATCCAACTTAATTTGTTGTTACAGAATCAATAATATCAAAACCAAAGTTGGAGATTTCAGTTAGAATACCATCCAAATTCAATTTAACATTAACATCATCAAAAGGTAAAACATCTGCATCTAAGTTGACCCTAAATTTTACAAGTTTATCATTCTTTAACAATGGCTTAACTAGACCGGTAATAACATTGCATGAATCTTCATCCTCATCATCACCAATGTTCTTATTCTTGTTATTCAATGTAATGTATTTTTGGTAAGAGAAGATTATATGGGTTCCATACTTCTTATTCAAGTATTTGACTAATTGGTATGTTGGGTCCATTAAATCTGTGACATCAGAGATATCTTCTGGGAACTTATTCAACATAGAATCAATGTTTTTGAATTTACCCAAAATACCAGAAGAAGCATTCAAGTTCTTTGGAATAGCAATATTTACAACAAAATCATAATCTTTCAAACCTGGAGAGAACAATAATTCTATAGTCTTTTCATTTACTCCATGTTG
The DNA here is from genome assembly GCA_001664025.1 of Hanseniaspora valbyensis NRRL Y-1626. NCBI lineage: Eukaryota > Fungi > Ascomycota > Saccharomycetes > Saccharomycodales > Saccharomycodaceae > Hanseniaspora > Hanseniaspora valbyensis. The sequence continues at coordinate 67,602 of LXPE01000007.1, forward strand.
AGAGATCAAGTTCATAGCAATTTTAGACAAGGCAGTCAATCTGGTAGCAATACTTAAATTAATATCACTAGAATATAAGATACCAGTAGGATCGACTCTGGAAGCAACAAAAAATTGGAAACTCAAACCGGTTGGGTTAGCCTTTCTGGTTTCCTCAAAGTTAGTTTGGAATTCTTTATATTGAGTGATTGTTAACTTTTCTGATAATTTCTTTAAATTGAATTCTGAGATTTCAGAGTCACCATTGTTTTCTTCATTATCAGCAGTTTCATCAACTTGATCTTCCGGCTTAATCAAGTCCAAAATCAATGGTTCTTCTAACCAATTCCATTTACTCAAAAACTTTAAAATTTTCAAGAACCCATTTTGAACAGATCCTGGTTGGAAGTAAGAGCTTTGTTCAACAAAAGGCTGCATAGCAATTAATTCAATTAATTCTTCTGGTAAATGGGTGAATAATAAGTGAGAATCTAACCATTGCTTGAATAATCTACATGATGGTGAGTACATTGGGTAACTATGAGATAATAATTCAATAGTTCTAGTGTGGTTTACAGAATTCTTGTAGATTTGAATGAATTTCAAAAAAGTATTTTCTAATTCTTTTTTCAAATCATTTCTACAGTTATTGATTGCTCTCAAATACAAAATTTCATCTCTTTCAGTCAAAACTCTGAATCTGAAACCATAACCTTCTGGAGTATAAACATTCATTGTAATAACTTCCAAATTTAAAGGTATACTTTCATCTCTAGAAAAAGTGACTTTATATTCAGAATGGTTAGCAACAATATTATCATGGATCTTTAACATAAATGCAGCTTTAGCCTTTTCTAAAGAAGCTATTTCATCAGGCCATTTACTACTACTTTCAAATTCTAAAATAACATCTTGTAAGAAATCTGGATTAGAATAAGCAAATGGAGCTGGTTGTAAGATAGAAGTGTATCTGAAACCAGTCCCAACTGGTTGAACATTTCTAATGGATAATGGTAAATCACTCATTTGGAAAATGATTTTGTATAATTCATCAAAGGATTTCTTCAAATTGAAATAGTTTGATAAGTTAGTAACATTTTGAGCTTTAGCTCCAGGAACATTTGGTAATTTAAGGAATTCTTGTAAAACAGTTGAATCTTTCAAATTTGAAATCTTACAACTTTCACCTAAATGATGTTGTAAAATATATTGCAAAATATTAATGACTACTGAGTGGGAAGAAGAGTTGTTCCAAACACATGAATAAACAATACTACCATCTTTGAATCTTCTTAGAGAAGCCTTAGAACCCCAGAATCTCTTGAAATCAGCAACAACAAATTTATTATTTTCATCACTATCATCCTTTGTTGGACCTTTAGTAACTAATTTTTCAGATTCATCTAAATCAAGTACTATCTTGATCTTACAACCATTAAACTTGTTATTCAATTTTCTTTTATTGATAGAAAAAGTTTTGTTAATTTCATGAGTGCTACTTGTCAATTCAATATCAAAAGCTTTTATTCTTTCACCTAAACTTTTACTTACAATATTGCTAATATATTTAACCAAAAAGTTATCAAAAGTTAAGCTAGTTATTTTTTCTTCAGCATTAAACTTTTCTGCAATACTGCTCAAACTGTTGGATAAATCTAATTCCAAGATTAAATCATATTTCAATAATTGATTCTTAGTCAAGTTATTCAAGAATATACCTTCAAATTGTTGTTTAACTTGATCATCCAAAGAAAGCAATGTATTTTGTGCATATAATCTCAAGATTTTATAACTTTGCAAACTCATTTTACCTAAAATATTAATTTTAGTAAATTTGTCTAATAAAGTAGGTTCATTGAAACCACCATTTTCATCTTCATCAGTTGAATATTTGGTTGTAGTTACTGCTGAACCACTGTTTCCAGAACTTACATCAGAGTTGAATTGCAAATAACCCTTTTCACTTAAATCCATGGTTGCAATATATTTGATTGTAGTTTTGAATAATTGGTATGAAGAGAAACCATGCAACAAGATTTTGTTACCAGTACTACCACCACCATTTAATAAAGCAGTCATTAAAACACTAAACTCAAATGAACCGAAACCGTTTCCAAATTTTGAGTTAAAACCTCTTTGGTATAACCAAATTCTAGCTAAAATCATAGCTTCTTTGAAAGATTCAGTATTTTTTTTGGTTCTATGCAAATATTTCAAATAATGATTTTGAGAACAGTTTGATAAAACTGAAAAATTGTAAGCTGGAGTAGGAATAACAAAATTTTCTTCTTGTTGAGAATTTTTATTAATTCTAATACTATTTCTGTGTGGTAATAATTTTTTGTTATCAAAGATTCCTTCTGGATATGTGATTAAAATATTAATATTAAACTTTGTCTTGTAGAAATTAAAATCATTGCTTAATTTGTTACTAATTTTTTTAGATTCAGCATCTTCTTTTATGGCAGATATATTCAATATAGGCTGTAATGGATCATTGTTTTTATATTTGTACTCAAGTTTAATAAATTTATCTAATTTATTATTTTCTAATAAAACATTCAAATAATGTGTTAAGAAAGCCAAGTATACTGATCTTTTGTGAATAATTCTATAATTTAAAAAATCTTTTTTTTCTATCAAAACTTCTGGAATTTCAACAGCTACATCTATACTAGAACCAGTTGGTTGGTAAATGGCAGATTTTAGTGCAAAAGATCCAACTAAAGATACAGAAGATGGTTTTAAGAAACCAAATTTATAATTGGTGTTATGTGCCAATGGTTTTGGATCAACAAAGGGAATAGATGTGGTTTTATCTTTAAAGAATTGTTCAACTTCTGTTAAAGTCTTTTCAGATCCCCATTCAGGAATTTCTTGTAATAAATCATACAATTTATGCAAAAATTTTTCCATTTTTAAAATATGTTTCTCTGGTAATTTGACATTTGCCAATAATTCATCAATTTGTAATTTAAAAATATTGGATTTGAAAAGTTCTGCAGTTTCTTTAGCAACTTGCATGTCTTTAGCAGTTACTTTGTTATTATTAACTTTTTCTTCTTCCTCTTCTTCTTCACTTTCATTTTCATCAACACTCTCATCGATTTTTACTCTTTTGCTAGTGTGAGCTTCACCATCACTATTATTTTCTAATACTCTTTTATTAGAAGAATTAATGGTAGAGACCATAATTGTTTAATATACAAATATTAAAATAAAATAAAAGAATAATAAACAAATAGTTATTTTCAATTGGTTTTTTGTATATTGTATTCTTCTTCTTTCACTTTTTTTAAATTCAAAAAAGAAGAAATAAAAGACAAAATAGATTTTACAAAAATTAAAAAAATTTTTTTATATTTTTTTTTTTGTTCATTTTTGGTATAAAGGTAGAATTGCTTTTTATTTTTTAATAAATAAATTTTTGTTCGAAATTTAACATAACAAACAAATTAAAAAAAATAAAAAATTATGGAACATGGGCAGAAAAAAAAAAGCACTAAAACAATATTTTAGTCCCAAAAGAGTAATATTTTAAACATTAAAAATTTAAAAAAAAATAATAATAACTAAATGGACACAACCGGAGTCGAACCGATGACCTCCAACATGCAAAGCTGGCGCGCTACCAACTGCGCCATGTGCCCAATTACTAGTTATTGATTTTAAATTTTTTTTCAAAAATTTATAAAGCAAACATCATTTTCACTTAATGTGTCTCTTTTTGCTATGTATTTTAATGCTTTTTTTTTTAGATTGAAGTAGTCGTTTTTTTTAAATAATTAAATAGATGTATATATAAATATTGTTGATTGATGAGTGAAATTAGTAGGTTAGTTGGCTACAGATTTAAGGTAGACTCAGATATAGCAGGTCCTGAATATGGGTAAAATAGAGAGGTCCATTTTTCAGAATTTAATCCCTGTTAAATATTTAAACTAGCAAAATGTTATAGGTGATAAAATTATAATAAAAGTTCGTAAAATGGATAAATAAAAGTTCGTAAAATGTATATTAAAAATTTATGAAACAAAAAATGATTAGGCTAGATGTAAAACATTATATAATATAATAGAATATATATATATATAACGAGAGTCAAAATAATACTATAAAATAATATAGTAGTTTTTTAAATGTACAAGCAAAGATCAAGTGAAACCTATAAAGGTCCTCACCGAAGAACTTCTGTTTTTTTTTTAGAGTTGAAAATGATACAGAAACATAACTGTGGCAAGTAGAAATAATATGAATTACGTTCAAAATGCTAACACTTTTTTTAAAAACTTTAAAATCCGTGGTAGAGAAATTTGTCATTTTTGCAAACAGCAGCCCCATTTGAAAAAAAAAAAAAAAAATTTTTTTTCTTTTTAAGGAAAATCTAGAATTGATAATTTGAGATTTTTTTTTTTTTGTTTAACATATATAATTATAAACAAATGAAAAAAAAAGAAAATTATATAAATATAAACCTGTAATTAATATTAATTTAATAACTGTATATATAAATAAATATATTTAGTTCTGTACATATTCTTATTACTATACTACTAGATATCCCAAAAAAAAACAAGAAATAAGTAATGGTTAAAAAACAAGTCACAAAAGCAACAAGTGATATTGAAGAAGAAAGCCAACCACAACTATCTAGATCAGTTTCCTCAAATGAGTTTGAAGATGACCGTGCTATAAGTAATGCTATTGCAACAACTGATGATGAAGATAACGACGACTATGATGGTTCTGCCTTTGTTTCCAAAAACAGTTCAAGAAGATCAAGTATATTTTCTTTTGACACTTCTCCATTAGATCCACCAAATGAAATTGATATCAGTAAGTTTAAAGATGATTCCTTTCATTTTTCAATGATTAGAAATTTACATCTTGCAGATTATATAACTTTGATGAATGGATTTTGTGCTTTTTATTCTGTGATTTCATGTTGTAGATATTATATTAATGATCAAGATGTTAAATATTTGAAAAGAAGTATGTTATTTGTAGTTTTAGGAATGTTTTTTGATTTCTTTGACGGAAGAGTAGCAAGACTAAGAAATAGATCATCGTTGATGGGTCAAGAACTAGACTCCTTGGCTGATTTAATTTCTTTTGGTATGGCACCTGCATTAATCGGATTTTGTTGTGGTTTACAAACAACTGTTGATTGTTTAGGGTTATGTTTCTTTGTTCTTTGTGGTTTAACAAGATTAGCAAGATTCAATGTAACTGTTCAAACTTTACCAAAGGATGTATCTGGAAAATCCAAATATTTTGAAGGTTTACCAATCCCAACTTCCTTATTTTGGATTATGGTTTTCCACTTTTTGGTAAGACAAAATTTAATAAACGACAATTTAATCGGTGGGGTATTGTTTAAAGGACAATTTAATGAATTCCATATTTTAACTTTAGGATTTGTTCTACATGGATCTGGTATGATCAGTAAGAGTTTAAAAATTCCAAAACCATAAATTAAAAAAGAAGAGAGAGAGAAAATATAAAATCTAACAATAAATAATAATAATAAAAAACGCTTTAAATGAAATATTAATATTATTGTTATAAGTAAATAAATGAATATATAAAATCTTTTTTTTTATTTTTTTATAATATATAAAAGATGAAAAAAAACCAAAAAAACAAAAAAGAAGAAGAAGAGAAAGATTGTAATTAATTTCAATCTTTATCTAAATCAATGTCATCATGTAAATTTATATTTTTATTTGTGGTATCATCCATTTCAATATCAAATTCTGAGTTTCCTAAACCTACTTCTAAATCTTCTGCTAATCTAGAGCTTTTAATTGTTCTTCCAAGTTCAGAATCACCATTTAGTCTTGAAGTACTTGATTCTCTGAGTGATCTGTTACTTAATAAGATAGTGTCTAAGATATATTTGACAATGTAGGCAAATAGAGCTATAAAAGCAAGCAATAGAATCCAACTTGGTAAAGTAGAATGTTCTTGTTTGTGGGTGTTTTCGTGTTTTTCATCATCATCGTCTTCATCATCGTCTTCATCACTAGATTTATCACCACCTTTATTATCTTCATCATCATCATCATCAGATTCACCTTCTTTTCCACCATCTTCAACATCATTATCTTGATCTTCATCCTCCTTTTCATCATCTTCTCTGTAAACTTCTTCAGCCTTACCATTGGTATCATAATAAACAATATTTTCTCTTTTCAAATTGATATTAAAAGTATTAATTTCATAATCAGCATCTGCTACATTGACTCTTTCAACATTTTTTTCTAATTCCAACAGCTCCATTATATGGAACATAGCTCTACTTTCATTCGGTTTATCATATGGAACCATATGGGAAGCATTGTAAATATTGATTAAAGTAACGTTTCTATCTTTTAAAAACTGACCAACTTGTTCATTTTCATGAGTCCAGGAATGCCATTTAGCATTTCTAGAGAATTGTTGACCATTCCAAAACAATTTCTTAACATAATTTTCAACACCTAATCTATTACAAATAATATCTTTATCACCATTAAACAAGTATAAGTTCAATCCTTCATCCAATAATTGAGGTAAAAATCTTATAGCTGGAACAGCTGAAACTTCGTTTTTCAAATGGGCACCAACTCTTGTGGAACATTCACGCCATGAGATTAAATCATCATTGTTATCTAAATCATCATCTAAATCAATAATATGTAATGCTTCTTCAACACCTTCTTTTTGGAAAAACTTTTTAACATTAGGTAGTTCTTTAGGCCAGTTAGCTCCACAAGCAGGGGCAGACTCTTCCAATCTATAATCATAAACATTCAAACATTTAGATTCTTTTGAGTTATAAAGAGAAGAAATGAAAGAGTACATTATATTTTCACATTTTCCAATATCAAAAGTTGTTAAAGTGTTAATATCAACTTCATCTATTATCTTTTGACATTGTTCTTGTTGAGCTACTAGATGTTTAAACAATCTGTTATCAGCGTTAAATAAACCTTCTTCCTTGAAAAATGTCAAGTAAGCACTACTCTGTTCAACAGGATCAACCCAAGCATTACCTAACATGACAGTATCTAAATTAATAATTTTGGAACCAACAACTTTATTAAACTTCCAAATATTGTTTGTGAAATGTAGGATATATTGGCCAGCATAAGATTCACCAGCTATGATTAGTTTTTTGTTGAAATCCTCTGGGAAAATTTTATAATATTCAAGTAAAAACTTGATCAAATGGCCACTTGAATCAACTTCCAAATCAGAATCATAAAATTCCAAATCAGTCTCCTCAGAATCTAATTTGTTTGAAAAACCTGTACCTAAAGGTTGATCTAAATAAACAATATCAGTATGCATGTGCCAAGAACCTTCATTAGCTATCAACTTACCATTATCATTGACTCTAAAAGGTCCATTTTCTAATAATAAACCATCCATTGATGAACAGCCAGGACCCCCATTTATAAATAATACAAGTGTGTCTTTTTTATTACTATTAATATTTTCAGATTCAGATTCTTTAGGTTTATTGAATTTCCAAAAATATAAAGAATGTTGTCTCTCTTCATCAATAGAGATTTTCCCACTATACATATCATTAGGTTTAATATAAATATCATCATTTTTGATAGATTCATAACCAGCAAGAAGCTGTGGAATCACTTTATAGTAACTCTTGTGTTTATTATATTTGTTTGTAAGATTATTTCTATAATAAGTGGCACATTCTTTTATACTCTCTGGAATGATAGAATTATCATAGTTTGTGTTATCATAAACATTAACAAATGCTTTTGTAGTTATAAATAAACTAGTTAAAATAAATAAATAAAAAAATTTCATTAAAACAAAACAAAAAAAAAAAAAAAAAAGAGGAAAAGAGAAATTAGTTTTTTTTTTATTTTATTTTTTTTTGAGTTACTTAGAATATATCTTTTATTTTGGTTTTTTAAATAATTGTTATTTTGTATTGATATTTATGTGAATGATAATAATAAAAAAAACAATTATGGTAAAAAAATAAAAAAACATTTTTTTTTTTGTTTTTTTTAAGAAAAAATTGTATATATCCCCCCCCTGTTAAAAAAAAAAAAAAAAAAAAAAAAAAAAAACAAAAGCAAATAGATATATACACGTGACTAATCACACTTCTATTTTTTTCTTTTGAGGGAACATCCCACTCCTGTTTATATAGACATCATAAACTTTAGAATTTAATATTATTTGTTTAAAAAGAAGAGGTTAAAGTGTTTTATTTTTTTTTATTTCAATATGTTTACGTTATCAATATTTCTAAATTAAAAAAGTATTTTACAGTTTTAAATAATGATTTGATTATTTGAAATAATTAAAAAAATAAGAATATACGGTTATTTTCGGCCAATCCTGTTTTAAAAAATTGAAAATAAAAAATATTAATAATTTTAACTTTATAGAGAAAATACCGATTTATAAATTTATTTATTGGTTTTAAACTTTTAACTTTTTAAATGAAATTTATGTACATTGACTCATATATAAAATATTTTTCCATACCACCAAAAAAAAAAAATAAAAAAAAAATCAAGCAGTATCACCGAATGGAATGGGCTACTCTTACATTATTATTATTTTTTTTAATGTGCAAAAAAAAAAAAAGTTTCACGCCGCAAAAATAAAAAAAATAAAAAATTTTTTTTTTTTTTTTTTTCTCTAAATTTTCTATATTTTTTTCTTTCTTTTAGACAAATAGATGATTTATAAAGAACAGGAGAATATTTGAGATTTTATTTTTTAAAATAAAGATCTAAATTTCAACTTTTTTTTTGTTTTTTGTTATCTCATTCTATATTTTTTAAAAAAAAAAAACTAATTATTACAATTATTATTATATAACCAGTCTTCTACAATTATATTATTAATAATATTTAAAAAACACCTCCAATAATGGTTTTAGCTAAAGATTTATCTCATTTGTTAAGTGACGAAGCCAATACAAGAGTACCTTCTCCATTGAAAACCTGTATTAAATATTTCAATGACCCTAATGTTATCTTTTTAGGTGGTGGTTTACCAATGAGTAAATATTTCCCATGGTTTGATATTACAGGTACTTCTCCATTGCCACCTTTTGCCAATGGTGTTGGTGCCCCTTCTTCAGAACAAGATTTAATCAACCTTAAGATTCCAAGAGACAATATTGATGTTTTAGAAGATGAAGAATTTGGTACTATCTCTTTAGATAAAGCTTTACAATATGGTTTCTCTCAAGGTCACCCACAATTGACCTCTTTTTTCAAAGAACACAACAAGATCATCCACAAAATGGACAAATATGAAGATCATGATGTCATTGCCACTATCGGTAACACTTGGAACTTGGAATCTACTTTAAGATGTCTTTGTAACAAAGGTGATTATGTTCTTGTTGAAGAATTTGCTTTCTCCTCAACTTTAACTGCTGTCAAAGCTCAAGGTATCAAGACCTGTCCAATTCCAATGGATGCTGATGGTATCATTCCAGAAAAATTGGATGAATTATTAGCCAACTGGGATGAAGACAAGTTAGGTAAGATCAAATTATTGATTATTGTCGCCACTGGTTCTAATCCAAAGGGTTTATCTTTACCTGTAGAAAGAAGACAAAAAATTTATGATTTAGCTTGTAAATATGATTTCATCATCGCTGAAGATGAACCTTACTACTTCTTGCAAACTGGTCAATATTTCAAACCGGAAGAAAGACCAGCTTTAACAAATGAAAAAATTGATCATGATGAATTTGTTGGTGGTTTAGTCAAATCATTCTTGTCCTTAGACAGTGAGGGAAGAGTTTTGAGATTTGATTCTTTGTCTAAAATCATGGGTCCAAACACCAGAATTGGTTGGATCACTGGTCAAAAGAATTTGTTAACCCATTTGTTCAGATTCCATGAAGTCTCCATTCAATCTCCTTCAGGTTTCTCTCAAGCCATTGTCGCCAAGACTTTGAATTCCTGGGGTCAAGCCGGTTACCTAGACTGGTTGATAGGTATTGGTAAAGAATACAAAACCAAGAGAGATTTCTGTATTGATTCCTTATACAAGCATATTCCAAAGAGACTTTTGGATAGCAAGACTGTTGTCATCAACCCACCAATCGCTGGTATGTTCTTCACTATTGATATCAAGTCTGAAAACCATCCTGAATTTGAAAGCAAGTTCCAAAGAAATGGTAAACTTGTTGAACAACATATCTACGAAACTGTCATCAAACAAGGTGTTTTAATGGTTCCTGGTTCCTGGTTTGAAACTGCTGACTGTACTATTGCTGATAGGGGTGGTGTTGAAGAACCAAAGAAAGAAATCTTCTTCAGAGGTACTTATGCTGCTGTTGATTTGGAAAAATTGGACCAAGGTATTCAAAGATTCGCCAAAGTTTTGGATTCTGAATTTTCATAAATTGAAAAAAAAGATTATATATATAATTAAATAGTAATAATCATAAAAGAAAAAGAACAAGGAAAATAATCCATTTGTGTGTTTTTTTTAATCAAAAGTGTTTTACACTTTTGATTTATTATTTAGTTATTTATTTCATTAAGGTTTAAAATGCATTTTGATGATTTAAAACTTATAATTATATATACATATATATATATATACATATATATATATATATTTGAACAAGTTTATAACTCTGCATTTAATTGATTTATCTATCCATGGGTGAAAGGATTCATTATATTAACTATTATTGTATTCCGGTATTACTGAAAAAAAAATTTTATTTTTATTTTTTTTCATTATTGTTATATTCTTCTTTATATCTTTTTTTCTTCAAAATGGTTACTTGTCATGTTTTTATTCAAAGAATTGCTAGAAATGGTATCAACAAGATTGATATTACTATTTTCATCTGAGGATTCATAAGCTTCCATTTCTTTAATAGGAATACCATTTTGATATCCTTCTCTATCTTCATTCAAGATTGGATCATTATCAATACCAAACAAAATGACAACAAATAAGATCACAAAGACAATGGCTAAAAAGACAGACATTGTGGCAGAGTAACTTCCATTTTTAGAAGCTAAAGAACTTTGAATTGTTGAAGCTGGTGCTGAGACTAAAGTACCGATTTGATAAGCAGTACCAATGAAAATACTAGCAAATTCAGGCATTTTACCAAATGAGTTTAATTGATGCAAGTATCTTGGAGCATTGGCAAAACCAAATTGGACAGCAAACTGCAACCAGAAAGCTGAGCAATCCTTATAGAAACTGACATATCCCCATGGGTAAATGACACTGCAACCAATGACAATACCTATCAAAATAGTGAATCTTATAGACAAATAATTGGAGACATATCCACCAACAGTTCCACCAGCGATAGCACCAACATTGGCAATAATATTAATAGTAGATTTTTTAGCCTTTGAGTAACCTAAAGAAGTTAAAAGGGTAACAAACAAATCTTGAGAACCATGGGAGGTATAACAGAAGGCAACCATCATACAACATTGATATAATAAGATATCCCAGTAAGTTGCGACAGTCTTTGATAATTCACCAAAAAAAATTTTTGTGGACCCCCATTTAGTAAGTTGTTTTTCATTTTGGTCTCTTTCCAAATCATTTTGAATTCTTTCTAATTTTAATTTTTTACTTTCAACAAAGACAGGTGATTCAGGCAAAACTAATCTCCAAATGATGGCTACTGGACATAAAGCAGCAGTAAAATAAAACAAGTTTTTCCATTCAGATATGTGGTTAGAAGCCCATCTAGTAGTGGCACCTTGAGCTATCAAGTAACCTAATGGATAAGCATTTTGGAAAAGAGATTGAAAGACAGAAGTATTTAATTTTGGTTTACCAGCTTCTTCTTTGACTACTAAATTTTCATTAGCAGTTACAAAACCTACATTGAAAGAGGAACCCAAAATCATACCGAAAAGACATCTAGTCATCAAAAAAATATTCCAAGTTTTACAAAATGGGGAAGCGACTTGAATAGCACATAAAAGGGTACAAATCAAAATATAAGTGTATTTTCTGGAGAAAGCATCATTGAAAATACCAAATAGAATAGAACCAGCTACTCTTAAGAACAAGGAATACATAATACCTTGGTTAACATCAACAATACTTTTATCATAGTATTTACTCAATGAAGTAGTAGTTAAGGAGACACAGAAGAAAGAAGCAGAATCCAAAATCCATAGATAAAAACCTAGAAAAAAAAGTTGTAATTGAAGAGAGTTCAATTTTTTGAAAATAGGAAATGGATTTAATGGATAGACTTCTAATCTTCTATGAAACTGTTTTTTAGTTGGAATAACAGTGGAAAGTGATCTATGAACATGGTTCTTAATTTTAATAGCGATAGACATATTGTATAAAAGAATAAAGTAGATACTATATATATATATATATATATATATTATAATTACTCTTGTGTAGTTTGGTTATGTTATTGATATTCTCATTATTATTAATTACTATATTAAATTAAAAGAAAAGAGAAATAATATTAAAAAAAAATTAATATTCCAAAGCTCATCACCTTTATTTATATAATTACAATTTAAGTAAAGTATATATATATATATATATATTATTTTATAAAATTAAAAAAAAAAATGATGAATTATAATTAGTTACCGAGAAGATAGGACAGGATAAACTGATGAGTAAAGTGAAATATTCCTATGACTAAAAAAACAACACACACACACAGAAAGAGATATAGTACAATTATTTACATTTATTTTAATATAAATATTATATATATTTTTTTTTACTAAAGTAGAAAATAAATAAATAAGAAGCTTAATTTTACTTATTGAGTAAGACACGTTAGATGATAAAAACTTAGAAAAGTATGCACAAACATATCATTTTTTTTTAATATATTTTTTTTTTTAAAATTTCATAATTGAAGCTGAAAAGCGGAAAAGATTCTGCAAATTTAACCTAAAATTTTTTTATTTTTTTTTATTTTTTTGTGTGTGTGAAAATATTCTCGACTGATTGTCATGTTTTTTTTTTTTTTTTTTTTTTTATGTCACACATTTTTATTTTTATTTTTACTATCGATTTTTTAGGAAGTTGAAAATATATTTATTAGTAAACAAATAAAAAAAACAATTTTATATATTTATAACCAGTTTAGAGGAGATTAAAAACCATTATTTGGTGTGTATAAATACAAATATATATTACCGAAATAATCATAAGACAATAAAAGACTAAAATTATATAATATATGGAATTTAATTAAAAATTAGTATTATTTATTTATTTATTTTTTTCTTGCGCACTTATATGAGATTAATACCATTTAGAATGAATGACTTTAAATAATTACACCTTTTTATATAGAAGGATAAGTACTGTCTTTCTATAATATAATATATCCGTCGTTAATAAAAATGTATTTCTAACATAAAACAATTACGTATAATAAGGAGAATATATATTTCTTATGTTATATTATTATTATAAAAATTAGATTTATACAATATTTTTTTTTTTTTTTTTACAACCAATTTAACTTAAAATATAACTTGATATCATTTTTTATATATATTTTTTAATACTACTACTACTACTAATACTAATATGATTTACCATTCATCCGATTTTATTTTTTTTTATTGATAAGTATTGAAAAAACACCTTTAAGTTTTTTTTTTTAAAAAGGGTTTTTTTAATATATTAATCGTCATCCTTTCTTCTTTTTTTTAATATACTATCTCTTGGACAATAAATAAAATGGTAAAAAAAAAACAAATAAAAAAATAAAAAAAAACCCCCTAAAATATTCCTTTTTTTTTTTTTTTTATTAAATGCCGTTTACCGCTTATTTCATACGTACCCGAATATGTTATTATAAAGATCACATGATTAATTTACGGAAATAACACATGGTAAAAAAAAAAGCTATATATGTTCACGCGTTTTTTTTTTTGAAAACATTTTCTTCCAAAGGTGTGATCAATAAGCTTTTTTTTTTTTTAAAAAAATTTTTTTTTTTTTTCATTTTTTCCTTTTAACTATTAAAAATGATTTATTAAGATCATATAAAGAAACAGTATCTATTATAATTAACCCTAAATAACATATAAATAGATTATTATTTGTAATAATCCATATTTCTTCTATACACAAACGGATTTATTGATCTTCAAATAATTTTTTTTTTTTCATGCCTTTAATTATACTATAACATTTGATAAATTGATTATTAATTTTGTAAATAACTAAGAATAACAACTATATATATACATATCAACTTTAATCATGGCTTATGGAAGATCCTTAAGAAATGGGACGAGAAAAAGGAAGCTGAATTATAATGGTCCATTAAATAATATGAAAAAACCAAAGATAAAACAAAACAAAGAAACAAAATCACTAGAAACTAATACTAATAGTAATAATAATACTGATGATATATTAGAGATTGATGCGTCTTTATTAAAGATAGATAGTGAGTCAGATAGAGATGTTCAAAATGCTAATAGCAGTAAGAATACCACTGATGATAACTCTCTCAAAAATGTTAATATTGTCGCATCTCCTTCAAAAAGAACTCTTCAAGGAGCCAAAAAAACAAAAACTTATCTTTCTAGATCTCCATTAACCAAGAATGATAGCGGAATTGAATCATCTTTTGATAATGGTGCTAATACTAGTAAAAAAAATTTAAATAAAAAGAATAATACATCTTTAAGTGATATCCTTAATAAGATGAATCAAAGAAAAGTTTCAAATCAAACTATTGATTTTAGTTTTGAAAATGAACTTAATGCCTCGGATGATCTTGCCTTTGTTGTTAATGAAGATAATACTTTGAATAATAAAAAAAACAAAATAAGTAGCTTAGATCAATTTAATAAATATTCATCTGTTCGTGCTAATAGAATCAATAGTACAAACAAAAAGAATCAATCAGAAAAAGAAATTGTTCATTTAAGTGATGAGGAAGGAAAAGATGAAAAAGAACCAAATGAAGATGTCAATATATCAAATATGAAAGAGAAAGAAAATAATAGTCATGATATTGATATACATGATTTAACTTCTAAAAGAAATGGCTTATCTGATGTTAAAACACCAATTAGATTCAACACTGCAAAGATAATTTGGAAGAATCAAAATGGTAATTATAATTACCAGTATTTTGATAAGAATAAAGAAAAATTACAACTAGGTGCCTCTTTTAGTTCAACTTTTTTTGAACTATTACTTGAAGGCTTCACAACAGATAAAATCAGTTATGAAAATGTGGAAATTTTTTCTTATAAAACAGGATTTGAAGCTGTAGTTTTAGAGTTTAAGACACCTATAAAGCTTAGAAAAGCCAATTCTAAATCAACTGGATCACTACAATCAGTGGTTATTCTTAAAGTTGTTTGTTTGGAGTTTAGTCCCAATAAGAATTCTGAAAGCCAATTGCCAGGTTTACTAACTGAAAGATTTGAGAAGGCAAATAGTAAACTTATTGTCAACAAAAATTATAAGATTACATTCAGAACTCAATTAAAAGATAAATATAAACTTGGTGATGAAATTGGGTTACGGAAATCTAATACTACATCTTCTTCTCAACTTCAAAATTCAAGATTCAATTCTTTGAAAGATAAAACTTATAATTCTTTAACAAAACAACAATTGACACAAAAAGGGGGTCCTTCTTATAGCAATAAAGGAAATGTGATATCTTCTCCATCATCTGGTATAAATAAATCAAATCAAAAAAAAATTGAAACACATAAAGAAGCTTCCACTAGTCTTTCTAGAAACGGTATAGATCCAGGTTCCTTCTTTGGAAATAATAGTTCTAACAAACATTATGCATCTTCTCTAAGAGGATTAAGAAAATTGGAAGATGTCTCCAAAATAGATGAAAAAAATTTGAAATCTGAAAGAGAAAATGCTAAACCCAATGCAAGCGTAGTTTTTAATAATCAAAACTTTTCTGGTCGTGTTACAAGATCTAAAACAGGTAGTTCTAACCCAAAAACAAGAAAAAGATACACTGAAATTTTTGATGATACTGAATATGAAAAGACACAACCACTGGAGATGGATTTGAAACATTTTTTTTCAGATGGTTCTTCACTAATTATTCATGATAAAGATTATCAATGTCTTTTCAATGGCCAATGGCTGAACGGTACTGTTATTGATTTTTTCAATAAGTTTTTCAAAGATGATGTTTTTAAATTACAAGTTACTCCAAAACTTGAAAATTTGAAAAATGTAGAAATGAAAGAAGAAGAGAAGGAAGAAGAGAAGAAAGAAGAGAAGAAGGAGGAAAAAGAAACAAGTTTGAATAAATCATCAGATAATGATAACAATTGCTTAAATGAATATACTTTAAAGTTAGAGGATAACATAAAAACTGAAGAATCTGAGAGAAACCCCCATTTATCAAAAGATTTTTACATATTCAGTTCTTATTTCTTCCTCACTCTAGATAATTTAGAAAAAGTTGTTCAAAGTAGATGGCTTTTAAAAGATGATTGTGCTGTTATGAAGAAACATAAATATCACATCATTCCTGTTAATATAAATTATCATTGGTTTGGCTGTATTCTAGAAGATTTTTATGAAAAATGCTTGGAAACTCAATCAATGATTAAAGAGTTTGAAGCTAAAAAAGAACAAGAAAATCTTGAAAAAGAGAAATCAGATAACAATGATATACTAAAAAATCCTGAAGACAAAGATCAAGATTTAGTTGAAGAAGAACGTGAAGAGAAAAATGACATCAATATTGAAAAAGATATTTTCTTTGAAAGTAGTGAAGTGAAAACTAGAGATGACCGTTATAGACTCAAAACTTTTTTAAACAGTAATTTAAATAGTAAACAACAACAAAAACTATTAACATTAAGAACTAAAGATCTTCCCAAGATAACAATATATGTTTTTGATTCTTTAAGAAACTTGCATCAAAAGGAACTTCAACCTATCAAAGATTTTTTAATCTTATTTGCATTAAAAAATTTTAATATTAAACTAAACCCTGTTCAATTGAAATTGAGAAACAGTCAAGTAATCAAACAACCAAATATGAATGATTGTGGTGTCCATTTAATTTCTAATATAAAAGTTTTTATGAAATTTACAGAAAAGACAATCAAACTTTGGAATTCTTGTTCTTTTACAGGTGATGATCCTGAATTGATTAGTTTTTTCAAAGAGACATATGTAAAGACTTCAAGAAAACCATTAAGAGAGATATTGGCTTCATTGCTAGAAATTGCTAAAACAAAGAAAGATTCAAACAACATTGCTTTAGAACCTATGAAAATAGATTCAAAATCAGATTCTGAAGATGATGAACTAATGATTATTGAAAAAAATTCTGCAAAAAAGAAAATACCTACAAATGAAAATGATGATATTTCTTTAGAAAAGAATGAACATAAAATTAAAGAACCTAGTGTATTACAAAAACTCTCCGATTTACAATTAGAGGAAGAAGAAGAAGAAGAAGAAAAAGAAAAAGAAGAAGCCATTAATAAAAATTTTACTATAGATGCTGAAAGTAAAAAAGCTGCAAATGAAGAAATTGATAGAGTCTTTGCAGAATCTGACTCAGAGACAAGCGATGACAAAAACCCCATTACTTCAAATTCTCAAGACTTGAAATTAGCACATGAAATTGATCTCTTTTTTGAAAAAACTGACAATAATAAACAATCTGATATTGAGGAATTAAATAAAAAAAAATTAACTTCAAACACAAGCAAGTATTTTGATAAAAAAAATTCTACAAAACCATCTGTAAATTCAGGTTTATTAAAAGATAGAAAAGATAACATCGCAAAATCATCTCAAAATATTGAATCTTCTGATCAAGAATTTACAAATGATGATTATATTTTATATGAAAAAGATGAAGAGAAGTTAAAAGATCTTGATGAGCTTAGTGTAAAAATACAAGCTGCTGTAAATCCTGAACATCACGATACAGGGAACCCAATTTTAATATTGAGAGATTCAAATATTCAAAAACAGAGTAGTTCTGATGCTTTAGATTTTATAAATTTTAATAATGACACCAACAACTCTCAAATTGATTCATTAAGTGACAATATTAGACATAAGAGAAAAAGAAAAATCAAAAGTTATAAAGATTAATACTAGCATGATTCAATAATATACATAAAAATATATAAATATGAACACAAACTACTCTTCATTTTTTTTTATATATACTATTATTGTTTCTATTTTGATCTAGTTTATATATATATATATACAATCTCAACTGTTTATTTATATATTTATTACCATTTATTATTGTTCTTCATCTTCTGCATTTTGTAAAATTCTAGCTTCAAATAAGATTTCATTTTCATAATTTCTTCTTAACTGGGTCAAGTACTTTGTAAATCTATATAGCATTGCAATAGAACAAGATACTCCTATAAAGATTAGTGAAAATTTATTTGTAACGGCCACTGTGGCTGAAGCTCTCAAGTTAATATACAAAGTAACAAATACCTTAATATTTATACTTACCAATAATGCAACTATTTCAGGTAAGAAACCTTCTGGAGAATAGAATAAAACATTACTGTAACAAATTGATGGAATACTCATATTCATCAATGGTCCTTCTTCAGCAGTTATATTAAATTCAATAGTTTGTCTTTCTCCTTGTTCTTCTCCTTCTCCTCCTTCAATACTAACAATATGTGGTCTTAACATACTAAACAAATTCAAAGCAAACCAAACAACTGAGGCTTTTATGAAATTATCTTTACCAAGGATATTCTTCCAATCATCAAAGACTAAATAAATCAAATAATTTATTGGTTGAATTAATAATAAACTAGCGACAGCCATTGAAAGATATTTCAAAATCAAAAATAAAGCCAATACTGTACCTTTAAAATGTACATTTTTTAGATCATTGATTTTTTTAGCATCTATTTTAATAGGTTTAGAGACTCTGTAAATAGTATCTAATAAAATACCAAAACCTAAACATACAAATTCAAAGTAAACACCATCTTTATTAAATTCTGCTAAAACATTATCACCAAAGAATACTTGTCCTAAGTTATAAATGATGAATTGGCCTATAAAGTTTGATAACAAAACACCAGTTACTATAAAGAATATAGCAAATAAGTTAACCTCAATCAATAAAGCAATACTTCTTCTGAAAAAGTTTGGTGGACAATAGATTACATCATATTTATCGAAATTTTCAGACTCTTTAATCAAATTATCAAACTCGCCTCTATAACCTATTCTTGGTCTAACTTCCCTTGAATGAATCAATTTATCTGTCTTTGTGACAACAACAAATAATGTTCTTATAAATTTAGTTGATAAAATATCAGATCCCGGAACTCTATAAAAATTACCATTAGGAACAAAATAACAATGTACATCTGAAACTTCTTTAAATAAATTGGCACATTCATCAAGAGTCTTTGGTTCAGTGTACAATTCCAAGTTGGAAAATTCGGCTTCTTTTGGATTCAAAAATTTATAGTACCAATTTCTGTATACAATAGAACCTCTTTCATCAATATTAGAATCATTCAAAATGTAATGAGATAATCTTAATCTTTTACAACTAATTTTAAAGAATCTTCTCCAAATAGATTCTAAATCTTTAGAAGCTTTTTGTTTATTTGATTTAAAACTTAAATAACACAAGTTCAGACAAGCACCTAAGATAACTATTCTAAATAGTGTTATTTTATTTTCAAGAATGAAAAAGGCAACCAAAGGTTTGGTTTTGTTGAAAGAGTCATAAATGGTTGGTAAAACAATTCTTGTAGTTATACCAAAACCTCCAAATATAAAGCCCATGTAAACAAGCATAGATTGCGATAGTTTTCTGAATTGTAATCTAAAACTTGTTGCTAAACAATCCCTCAAAATTTTTCTGTTAGGATCTTCAGGGGATCTTACAAAATATAGAACACCATTTCTTAAAATTTTGGAACGAATCATTCCAATGAAAGTAGCCATGGATAACATGTAAATAGTACCTATGGCTGCATGACAGATAACTTGAACAAAACTTGGTAAAAAGCTTAAAACTTCATAGACAGCAAGAAGTTTAATTTTTTCATTTTTATTTTGATCTAAGATTAATGGGGCTATAAATGAGAAATCAATCATCATTCCAGACATTATAGGGAAAACCAAAAGTTCAATAGAGATAATGATATAAGTCTTTAACAATTGTTTGATGTGGAAAACAATTTTGTAAATTGATCTATCTTTTAAAGGTATAGTCTTGTATGGTTTAGGCGGTTGTTCTAATGCCCAAACATAAGCAATGATAAACAAGGAAACTAAGATGAAAAAGGCACAACTTGGAATGACTCTTCTAAAAGTAGGGTGATTTTCGTAATCTAAGATTTTTATGAAATTTGATACTACAGGTTCCAAAGAAAAACTTTTATAATGGACTTGAGCAGCAAATATATTCAAAAATTTTAATGCAAAACGCAAAGCTGTTATGACCATTCTACCAACAAAATATGGAATAGAAAAACCTAAAAACAAAACAACAGAAGCAATACCACAACCTATCAAACAGTATTTTGGCAAGTTCTTGAAAGAAAATCTAATTGTCAACATATTGAAACCAGCTCCATCTTCCACGATATCATCCACATCAGCTTCTGCAACTGGTTCTTGAAAGTTGTTAAGATCAACTTCTTGTCTTAATTGATTTAATAATAAATTCACTTGTTGATCAACTCCTTGGTTTTCTTCATGTTCATCATCACTTGTATCACGACCACTATCTTCTTCATCATCAGTACTATTCTCATGAGAATGTGGTTGATATTCTTCATCACTATTGCTATCATCATCATCTTCTTCTTCTGAATTATCCTCTTCAGAGCTAGCTAAAAACAAATCCCTAGGATGAAGTTGTTGACCATCATCTCCTAAACCAGAAACATGTTCATTATCAGATTGAACATCATTGTTTAAATTTTTATCATTATTTCCTCCAACTTTGGTACCAAATTGTTCAAACAATTTAGATCCTTTAAACAAATCTAGTAAAGTAGAGCTTTGAGCTTTATTTTTAAATTTGGCAAGAACAGAGGCTTTAAGTTGTTCAATGATAGTTTCTGGAAGTCCTGTTGGTATGTAATATATTGTTTTGGCTAATGTTTCAGTTATCTCATCACCAGAATCTTTAACAGATTTCTTAATAAAAGCTTCAATTTCTACATCTGTCATTTCACTCCTTAAGTTTGTGATAAATACTGAAAGGTTGAGACTGAATGAATCAGTGTCCATTTGAACACCTTTTAACAAGTAAAGACATCTTGATTCAACTTGGAAAGCAAGAGGAATAATAATTCTTTTCAAATCCACAACATCAAGATGACCCATTTTTTGTAGAATCATTTCTTTAAAAATATACTCAGAGTTAATCAAGTCTTGTGAGAAATAGATTGACAAAACTACTAAACCCACAAAAACAATATCTAAAATACCTTTATAACTATTTACCATTATTATGTTTAGCAAATATTTCCAAGTTTTGGTGGCAGGAATTGTAGCTTCAACAGCTTCATTTTTTGTACTTATCGCGACATTATCTCTAAATGTGTTTACTTTAAAAAAACTGTTAACAACTTTTTCCAAAAAATTTCTTAAAAGTATCCAGTAATTTGGAACAATAACAAACACTATTAAACAGACTAAAAAAACTAGAACACCAAAAGTGATTGCATTTTTCAGTTTTTTATACAAAGGTGCTAAAAATTGTCCCCAAGATAAATCTTTTATATTGTCACTTTTGTATAAAGTCTGGAAAGTATATGGAGATCTACAAATATCACATTTAACATCAATATTTTTCAAAAGAACAAGTCTTCCTGTATACGCATCTTTCTTAATATATGATTCAATATCGTGTATATTTAATTTTTGCATAATCCAATTGTATAAACATTGCTCATGAATTTTACCAATAGAACCAATACATTTACATGGGGTAAATAAAGGTTCTTCTGCAGTTCCTTCATCTCTACAAATTTTACAGTGTTCTAAATCATGTTGTTTTTCTGTATTTAAGTTATCAATTTCAACATCATCAATATGTTGTTTTTCTGTATCTAAATTATCAATTTCGACATTATTAATAGGTTGGTTGTTTTCAATCTCTTCACTCATGTTTTTATTTATTTAAAAAGAAAAAAAAAGTATTTACAAAAGTAGGAAATAGAAACAAAAATAATATTGAAAGTTTATAAATGAACAAAAAAGAAGAAGAAAAAGAAAAATAACTTGTTAGAAGTAAATTGTTGGTTGGTTGATTTATTTTATTTGATATCTTTTTATTTATATTTGAAGATAGTTTATTTAAATTAACGAACAATTTTTATTTTTTTCATTTTTGAGTTTCACACAAGAAGAGTTATTGAAATTTTTTTTTTTTTTACAATGTAAATAAATCGGAGTTTACCTTATATATATATATTTTTTTTTTCTAGAAGCTTTTTGTGTTTTGTTCTTTTTTCCGACACCCTTCGTTCATTTAATTTAAATATAAAATAAATAAAAGTCGGGTAAGTAAATATAATTTTCATTATATTGATAATGATTAATATATGAATGTATTATCTTATTTTAATGACTAGTTATATTTTTCTATTAAAATAAAATGATAAAACTTTAAGCTTTAGTATATTACTTGCATCATTATATGGAATTGTTATTTTTTTAATTTTTTTTTGATCTTGATTTAAACAAAAAAAAAAAATGACTGTTATGATCACGTGCGTATAAATTAAATTGTTCCAATCTTTTTCTTTCTCAAATCCATTTTAAGAATGATATATATATTTATTTTTTTTTTAAAAAAAAGGAATTCTTTAAAGAAATTTAGATTAGTCTTAAACAATATTTATTACCAATCTAAATTGTTAATATATATATATCTATAAGAAAAGGGTATCATATTTTATTTTATTTCTTTTAAATTGATTTTAGGAAATCATACATAATAAAACAAACAAAAACAAAACAAAAAATGGATGAAGTTTATTTGATTAATAAACTGCGTGCTTCTTTTCTTAAAAACTCAGATGAAATTAGTAATATAAGAGTACTTAGTCCCTATAAAATTGATGAAAATGGAAATAATGATGACCAAAGATACAGTGCTTTAAGTAGTTTATATGTGGATGAAAACACTGGAAAAGATTACTTAAAAATAATAAAATCACCACCAATTAATGATGATTATTTTTTGGTCGTAGCTGAAAATTCACATGGTAAAAAAAACAATAAACATAAAGATACTGATCTTCTACAACATCTATCTTTAGATATTTATAACAATAATGAAAATAATGATTCCTATGCTAACCAATATGAAAATTCTTTAACAAATCCGAACTTTATCAAAAATACAAATATTTTTACAACAAATGAATTAACTCCCGAAGCTTCAATTTTATCTGGAAATGAAGATGATTTGGTCAAATTTGAAGAAGATGAAAATTCATTAACTAATGTTAAAAATACAATCAGTAATGGTGATAATAAAACTTCTCATAGTTTAGCTAGTAATATTAAAAAAAAAGTTTCTAGAAGAATTTCTTCAGCCTCATCAATGGCTAATAATGAGCTTCACTCTATAAATAGTAAGCTTAGTAAAGGAAATTCAAGACTCAGATTATCTAAGATATCCGATCTTTTCCATAAAAGTCCAAAAATGCACATTCATAATGATAATGATAAAATGTCTATTTTTACAAATGATGATTTAATTTCAAATAGAAGTTCTAGAAGATTATTCCAAACTAGATCAAAATCTGCTTCTTTTTATGGGGATGATTTAGCCTCTATTGCTAGTTCAAGAAATGGAAGTTTATCAAGAAGATCAAGTGAAATTTTAAGAAAAGGTGTATCTTCTTTGTATAAGAAAAAATATTCTAGTGATATACCTGAAGAAAGTAGTTCTTCTAAAAAGAAAAACTATTTTAGTAGACATTTTTTTAGAAGCAAAAGTGATAATAGTTTGCATAATGGGAAAAAAGCTGATATGACAAGAAGTACATCAAATATGTTTCTTGAAAATATGATGTATACTGATCAACTTTTCAGAGATGGTGAGATACCAGAAAATTTTGAAGAAGAAGAAGAAGATGATGATGATGATGATGATGACGATAATAAGGAAGATAACGACGATAAATATGAAGATAATAGTGGTTTTAAAAAAGGAGATGGTCTCGCAAAAACCCATGATAGTGATAATGAAACTATAAATTCTTCAAAGATGAGTAATTATAAAAAAATGAGTTCTTTTACTAAAGATTTCTCTAGAAAAAATCAAACTGGATCCTCTATATCTTTGAGTAATAGTGTTACACATGAGGATCATATTTTCAATTTTAAAAAAATTAGTAAAAAATTCTTACCTTCAAATAACAACAACAATGAAGTTACTGTTGAGAAAAAAAATTCCATTAATAATAATAGCAGTAGCAATTATAATAACAATAGAAGTAGTAGTGTTATTTTAGATCATTCTTATCGTGAAAACAATGAACCTAAAACTTCTGAACAAACTTCAACAACCGAAGCTGTTTCTAAAAAAGCTAACTTAGCAAAATCAAATAAAGACACAAAAGAAGCACCATATCCGGATTTAATGGAGCTTGGGTCTTTTATAGAAGATAATAATGATCTTAATAGCATGCTAGAATTAAACTATAATACTCCTTCTGTTCAAGAAATTAGAGGTGTTGAAATTGCAAATAGTAATCTTAAAAATCACACTGTCAATAGTGCATTCACTTTATCTACTAATAAAAATTCAAAGAGTATTGATGCAAGTTCAAAATCTAATGATAGTAATCAAATCACAGGGGTTAATGAAAGATATTATGGTGATTTAGCTTCTTCCTTTGGTGAATCCTTAATAGATTCAGATTTTGAATTTGAAAAAGATCATATTGAGAATAGTATACCTTCCCATTCTGATTTCATTGAGAACAATGTTGCTAATGATATTAATGGCTCTGATGACAAATTGAAACTTCCTGATACAGAAACAGATGGCAATTTGAATTTGCAAGAAGATTTGTTTAAAAAAATTGATTTTTCTGAATCTCCCAAAGAAATAAACTTACCAAAGCCTTCTAAATTGACGCCATTACTTCATAAATCTAAAGCAAATACAAATTCTTCTCAAAATAATTATGAAAGTATTTTAGCAAGTGGAAATGATGGAATGGAAATTTTTTGTTATTTAAATGGAAATCCCAAACCTATCCAGCTTAACATTAGCAAAATACAAAAAATTATAAATTTCCAATTGCTTCAACTAATTTTGTTTAGATTTGATCAAGTTGATGATATTGATGAGTATATTTTAAGAATTGTTGATGAGGATGGATTCCCATTTGAAGGAGATTTTGGTATACTATCAAGAGAAGGTATTTTTGAAAGGAATCTGATGATGGAAGAGCTAGTAGCTTGTAAAACAGATGATCCAGAGATAATAAGAGCCAATAAAATTGAAAGAGAAAAAATTGAATCAACTATTACCTCTTCAAATTACAATAACAAAAATAATAGTGAGCCATTTAACAATATTCAAAATAATACAGTAAACGTAAGTGTTTATGGAAAACCTAACACTTCATCTGTTAACATTGATAATCTAGATTCTGTAGGAGAACTAGTATCTAGATACTGTTTGCAAAGAGATTTAGATCCAAAAAAATACTATTTGAAATTCAAAGATGACAAATTTTATTTGGATAAAAATGAAATGCTTGTTGATGTTTTAAATCAAAAGGATAAAACTCTTCAAGTGATTACAGTTAAAGAATCTAGACAATTGAATTTCAGAAAATTAAAACATTTGAAAAAACACATTGACCTTGATGAAGAAATGGAAAATGAAGAATATAGTTATAGTCAAAAAGATGACACTCATACTATGGCTCCATTCACATTAAAGAATGATGGTAAATTTTTACCTATTGGTGTATCTAGAAAACAAACTAAAAAAATTGCACAACCTCCGACTAAAAATAAAAATAAGAAACAAGATAACAAACAGGACCCTACTATTCAAGAACCAATTAATAACACTACATTATTCAATAGCACTTTTGATAATAGAAATAACAATTATGGTATGAACGGGTTACCATTAAATTTAACTGAGGTTTATTATAAGTACACTGTTTTCAGAAGACAGCATCAAAAAGTTTCACTTTTAAATAACAAACAGTTGAAAACATTGGCTATAGATGGTGATTTCATATATTTAGTCGACAATGATACAGCACCTGGATTGCTAAATAATGGGTCTGATAACCAAACAACTAATAACGGAAGTCATTGGTATGATCAACAACATTATCAAAATGGCAGCAACTATCATTACAATAGTCAAAGCAGAACTAAAACGTTCCATATATCTCAGCTAATAAAAATTGAAAAATCAAATAAAAATAAGTTACATTTTAAGATAAAATTCATAAGAGTTCATGGACCAAAAAGTTATTATTTTGAAGCTCTTACAAGTGCTGACAGAGAAGAAATTGTTTACAAACTATCAACATTAAAGAGCATTTACAATAGAAATAAATAGTATATATTTAAATAATAAAAAGAATAAGGTACGAAGAAGAAAAATGACTGTAATAACGTGATGTATTCTAAGAAAATTGTTTTTTTTTTTTCAACTTTTATTTTGCTGAATTTTCAGGGAAGAAAAAAAAAACACTTTTAAAAAAAAATATATATATATATATATATATATATATGTTGTGTTAAATATAAATTATATAC
>LXPE01000007.1:104716-174976 GCA_001664025.1 Hanseniaspora valbyensis NRRL Y-1626
ATTTTTTTTAATGCAGCTCGCTTAAAAAAAAAAAATTTTTAAACGATAAACACACATACACAGAGTTATTTGTTTTATGTTTTAAAAGATAATTTTTTTTTTTTTGGTAACGATTTAATTCATAACTTTAGATGTGTTTATATTGGATTGAAATTTAATTATATATATATAAAAAGTTGTTTAAATAATTTCAAAGGAATATTTATTTTTATACATTATGTAAATAATTAATTAATTTTTTTTAAAAAAATGAATATTAATTTTATGAATATATTAAATAATCCAATAAAATATTATTTAGTTCCATAGGATTAACTAATATTTTATTTTATTTATTCTTTATATTACGTATAAATAATAATAATAATAATAATATATATATTTTACAATTTATAATGAAAAATTATATATAATATTATATCCATTTTGTTTTTGAAAGGATATGTTTTGTTTTTGTTTTTGCTGTAGGCAAAAATGGGTCTAGAACCTCATGACTTGCGAGAAATATTATATAAGAAAATTTTAGTTAAATAGGAGAGAGAAAAAGAAGGAGGAGGAAAAAAACAAAAAATATCAGCTAATCCGATATAAGCGTGTTTTTGATTATTTTTTTTTTTTTATGGATTTAAAGAAGAGCGGCAAATGAGGAGTATAACAGAAAATAACAATCATGGACTAGTCTATTATTCGATTAGATAATATAGAACATACAATGATATATCTTTTTTTAATTTTATTTATTTTAAATGATATATAAATATCTATAATGTTTATTTTAAAAAAAAAAGATAATTTTAATTTTAATTCTAATCATTCTTATTAAATTAAAAATATATACTAACCAAAACAAACTTAATATATATTTAAACTTAAACAATGTTTAAATCTACTTCTTCTATTGCAACTAAAATCTTTAGAAACACTATAGCTGCCGCTGGTTTGGTAAGTATTGGTTACTACTCTACAACAAACAACTTCAACAACTCTGTCAAAAACAACTCTGGCTTAAAGACTCCAAATGAAAAGGCAGACTCCTCAAAATCTGCTTCCTCTCAATTCATTGCCTCCAATAAATTCAAAAACACAAACTATCAAACTATTTATAATGATATTGCCAATATTATGAGAGATAATGATGAGCATGATGATTACATTGGTTCTGGTCCTGTCTTATTGAGATTGGCTTGGCATGCTTCTGGTCAATTTGACAATAATGAAAAAGTTAAAGGTGGTTCCTACAACGGTACTATGAGATTTGATAAGGAATTGAATGATCCTTCCAATGCCGGTTTGAAATATGCTTTTAATCTTTTGAAACCTATCTACGCCAAATATGGTTCTAAGATTTCTCATGGTGATTTGTTTACTCTTGCTGGTGTTGTCGCTGTTCAAGAGATGGGTGGTCCAAAGATTCCTTGGAGATTCGGTAGAGTAGATGGTGATATTGAAACTGTTCCTAATAATGGTAGATTACCAGCTGCTAACCAAGATGCTAACTATGTAAGAAAGTTTTTCCACAGATTACAATTTTTGAAAGATGAAGAAACTGTTGCTTTGATTGGTGCCCATTGTGTTGGTAAGACCCATTTGAAGAATTCTGGTTTTGAAGGTCCTTGGGGTGCTGCTACTAATATGTTTACTAATGAATTTTTCAGAAATTTATTGGATGAAAAATGGAACTTGGAAAAAAATGCCGCTGGTAACATGCAATACAACAATGATAAAGGATATATGATGTTGCCAACTGATATGGCTTTAGTTCAAGATGGTAGTTTTAAAAAGATTGTAGAAACTTTTGCCAAGGATGAAAGTGCTTTCTTCAAAGTTTTCTCCACTGCTTTCAGTAAACTATTGGAAAACGGTATTGAGTTTGAAAAATCTACCCCAGTTTTGTATTTCAAAACTTTAGATGAACAAGACATGTAATCTTATAAAGAAAAAAAAGAAGAAAAGAGAGAGAGAGAGAGATTCTATTTATTTATTTATTTATTTATTTATTAATTATTTATTTATTAATTATTTATTTATTAATTATTTATTTATTAATTATTTATTTATTTATTAATTATTTATTTATTAATTATTTATTTATTAATTATTTATTTATTAATTATTTATTTATTAATTATTTATTTTTGTTTAAAACACATATTTATTCAAAACATATATCAAAATTAAGTTTTTATATTAAATCTGCTTTTTAGTTGATCTGGAATGAAAAATTATCATGTGATTGTTTAGCATCAACTCTATTTTTTTTGACATGGTCTAGAAAGACTCTTGTCTTATCGTTATATTGAGCCAAGACAGCTCTATGTTTAAGTTTGAATAAAGGTCTTCCAAAAGCTGGTCCGATCAAGTATCCAAAGAAACCTGCTGTTATACAACCACCAACAATGACCATTGATGGATCAATACCAAATATCATTTGTGTTGGATCTATTTCAACATTAGCAGCATAGGCAAAAGCTAAGTTTGCAACTACAAAACCAGTCAAAATACCTGAGATTACATTGACTCTTCTTTCTTGTTTTTTAATCTTGAAAAAATCAACCCAATTTAAAGTCTTTTTATTTGTAGCAGTTTTATTAAGTTGTTCATTTTTGAGTAATATTGAAGTTACAAAAGTTCTTCTTTGCTGCAATCCAATTCTGTTTCTAAACAAAAACATTGTCAAAAGTTTTTAAATATATTGTTTCTATGGTTTAGATATAATGAAGATGTTGTTTTTTTTTAAATATTTAATCTTTGAAATTAAAGAAAAAAAAAAAAGGAAAAGTAAAAAAAAATTTTTTTTTTAATCTTTATTTTTTCTCTCTCTCACTCTTTCTTTTTTTATGTTCTACCCAATCTTTAAACAATCCTCCTCCAGATTATTATGGTGAAAAATTAGGTTCTTTAAAGTCAATACAAGACTTGGTTAAGAGACTCTAATGCATATAGACACAACAATGGTGATTATAAGTAGTATATTATTATATATATATATATATATATAACCAGAAGTAATGAAATTAAATAACTTTTAATAATTGGTGAAATGTTTTATTTTTTTTTGTTGTTTAAAAAAATAATTTTATCAAATATAGTCACATGATTTTTTTTTTACTGACACATAATATAGTTGTACAAATATATTTTTATGTGTGCGGCTTTTTTTTTTTTAATTTTTTTTTTTTTTTTTTTAAAAAAACAATTTATGAAGATTTCTGTGGACGTTTTCCGACCCCTTTAAAGATTTATAAAACTGATAAGAATAATAAAAAAACAAAGATTTATAAAATATTGGTTTTATTAAATTTAAAAACATAAATAAAAATAAAAATAGTTAATCAAACCATAAACAATTCTATTTAAACTTAACTCTTTATTAAACATATATACATCAAAGATGACATCATCAAGTAACAACGGTAATGAAGAGATACCTTTCATATCATTAACTAAAAATGATCTATTGTTAATAGTTATATCATTTTTTCTTCCACCATTAAGTGTTTACTTAAGAAAAGGTTTCTGGACAAAGGATTTCTTAATCAACCTTCTATTAACATTGCTTCTAGGTCTGCCTGGTTTGATTCATGCAGTTTGGGTTATTTACACAAGTTCCAATTTGAGAACTGGTTCTTCTTCATTAAGTACAAGCTCTAGACTGGAGCAAGGTTTGGGTAGTGGTACTTCAAAACCAACTACAGAACAACATGACGAAGAAACTCAAAATGAACAACAACAACCTTTGTTAAGCCAACATTTCCCATTGGACAACAAAATCCAAACATAATTTAAAATTTAAAATATATATGCACTTATATATTATTGTTATTAAAAATAAAATAAATTAATTTTTTTGAGTATTTTAAAAAAAATAAAAAAATGTATATAAGGGAGTTTTTCTTTCCCTTTACCCTAATCAATAATATTGCAAATAAATAAATTATTATTATTAGTAGTGTCACTGCTACCATGTTATATATCTGATATGTAAAAAAAAAAAGGAGGAGTTTTTTCTGATCTCCCTTCTTTTTTCCATTAAATTAATTATTTTTTATTTTTTTTCACACTTCTTTTTTTTTTTAGGTCACCTAAAAATTTCAATAAAGGGAAAACCGTATTTTGTGAGAGGGGAACTATTTTAATTTTTTTTTCGGATATATGTATTGTTGTAATCTCTTAAAACAACATCACACAACTACACATTTTGGGTTTTCACCTTAGAAATTACACCACAAATATGTTCTTTTTTTTTTTGAATGAAAACCCGTAAAATACATGAATTACACACATATTAAAATTTTACAACAAAAAAAATTTTTGATACCCTAGTTGCTCAAACAGGAAATACTACTTTTTTTTTTTTGTTGTTTCTTTTTTGTTTATGAAAAGTGTAAAAAAAATAAAAAATAGTAAACATTCTATCGATGTTGAAATAATAAACAAATAAAAAAAAAAAATTTGAAAAAAAAAAATTCAAAAGGTCGACACACTTTTTTTTTTGTTTGTTGTTTTTCATTCTTATTTTTTTAAAAAACTTATTATATAAAACTTATTATATAAAACTTATTATATAAAACTTATTATATAAAACTTATTATATAAAACTTATTATATAAAATATATTATAAAAACTCTTTAATTAATGGAAGATACTAATTAATTAAATAATTAAAAAAAATACATTATCATAAACCATTAAGAAATTAAATAATCTAGAAATTAAAAAGTTTATAATACTTGTATTTTTTAATCTAACTGACCTTATACTTTCATTAAAATAAAAAACAAAAACTACTTTAATAAAAATGCAAATTAAAAATTTAATTTTATCCACTTTGTTAGCCATTGAAGGTGTTTCTGCTGCCTCCCACAGTCACTCTTCAGGAAGCTCTAAGACTATTCCAACTACTGTTATCTCTTCCTCTACCACTTCCTCTAGTGCTAAATCCAGTAGTAGTTCCACCAGTTCCAACAGCACCTATATTCCAGGTCAAGATTGGGAAACTTTAACTCCAGCAAACACTTATCAATGTGGTTTCACTAACTTCACCTCCACTTTCGGTGTTGCTGTCAAAACTGTCACTTTGGATATCTCTAACTCCACAACTAACCAAAAGAGAGACTTAGTCGCTCCAACTCAAGCTGTTGATGTTCTTGTCGGTCAAGTTAAAGCTTTTGCTTCCATCACTGGTGGTAACTCTGATGAAACTGTCGCCACTACCACTTTGACTAGAACAAAGACTATTGTCTCTACTTCTGTTGCCACTTTAGCTGTCAACGCCACTGCTTTAAATGAAACTGCTGCTTCTTTCAAATACACTGCTAACTTAACTGTTAACGGTACTTTGGTCAACACCACTTTCTCTAATGTCTCTTTATACGGTAACTCTTCTTTATTGAACTCTACTGTTTTAAACTCCACTGCTACCTACTTGAACCAAACTCACCAAGGTAACACCACTTCCTACAACAGCACTTTAGTCTCCTGTAATGCTTCCTTACCAGAATTCTTTGAATCTGTTTCATGTCAAACTAACAGCACTTTATCTGTCACTTTGGAAAACGGTATCTTAAGAGACTCCTCTGAAAAGATTGGTTCTATTGTTTCCTCCCACCAATTCCAATTCAATGGTCCATGGCCAGCTGAAGGCACTCTGTTTGCTGCTGGTTGGTCCATCACTCCGGAAAGTACTTTAGCTTTAGGTGCCAATGATATCTTCTATGAATGTTTAAGTGGTGATGGTTACTACAACTTATTTAATGAATTTGTTGGCTCTGATTGTATTCCTATCCAATTAGAAGTTGTCAGCTTAATTGAATGCTAAACTTAGAACAATTAAAATTAATTAAAAAAAACAAAATTTAAATACCCCATTTATGGAAAAATAAATAAATAAAAAAACAAATGAAAACCATTATATACATTGTATATACAATATAAAATAACTATTTAGTTTTTAAAAAAATATGTAAAATTATATAAGAAATTTATCAAATTTACATGATTTAATTTTGAAAAAAATACTAATAACAATATTAAAAAAAAAAAAAAGCAGAGAAGAAGAAAAATATATTGTAAGATTCACTTAATTAATAATAATTCAACTGGTTTTTTTTGTTTTTTAAATTCTTTTTTTTCCGGCATTTGATCGGTTTTCAAATCAATTTTAATTAACAAAATGAAAAACCACTACAATTTTAAGATTACCAAAAAAAAAAAAAAAAAAAAATAGTGAAATTTTCATTTGAGTATAATAAAAAAAAACTTAGATAACAGGAAACCAAAAAAAATAAAACTCCGCGACGGGGAATCGAACCCCGATCAGGCATGCGACAAACGCCTATTCTAACCGTTAAACTATCACGGATTGTTAAATTTTAATACGAGGAATTTTTCCTATTGTTCAAATTGTTAAAAATGAAGTTTTCAAAAAAAAAAATTTACTAGTAAAACAAAAACAAAAAAACTGTATGAACATTAAAAATAATATATATTTATCTCATTTTCATTTTTTTTTTTTTTAATTAATAAATATTCAATAATGTAAAGTTAATAAAATATTATTATTATTTATATATATATATATATATATTTGCATCTAAGCCAGCTAGATAGAGGTTAAAAATTAGGAATTAAAACGAATTCTTTTTTTTTCTTTTATTTTTTTTTTGGTTTTTATTCTTTTGCTTCAATATTGACTTCTTCATGAGCTTTAGAGGAGTCGCTATCAATATTATCATCTACCAAGTTTGTTGTGTCAACTAAACCATCTAAAATAGCATATGGATCTAATTTACCTTCAAATTTAACCATACCATATTT
Organism: Hanseniaspora valbyensis NRRL Y-1626; assembly: GCA_001664025.1. Lineage (NCBI taxonomy): Eukaryota > Fungi > Ascomycota > Saccharomycetes > Saccharomycodales > Saccharomycodaceae > Hanseniaspora > Hanseniaspora valbyensis. The sequence goes on from LXPE01000007.1 coordinate 111,534, forward strand.
AGCACATTCTTCAGGACTGAAGCAATCAAAGTAATCGATTGGATCTGATTCACCAAATCTATCGTTTTTGTATGGGAATATTTTATAACTTAGCAAGTATAAAGGAATAGTGATCATTGGAACAAACAAAAAGTAACCATAATAGAATCTCATCATCCCAACATTGTAAGCATTGTCTGGATAACAAGTGTAGTATAAACCTGGTAAACCAAGGGAAATACCAATAACAGCAACTACAACGGCTCTATAGTTGACACCATTGTGATACCAATAAGTACCAGTTGGAGAAGTTGTGAAAAAATCAATCAATGACAATTTCTTTCTAAGAACATAATAATCACACCACAAGAAAGTGATTGAAGGAGTTACAAACAAACCAAAAGCACTCATAACAGTTAAAAACTTTGAAGCACCGGTGTAGAAAGTCCAAGGACATGAAGCCCAACCACCAACAATAACACAAAGCATAGTACCTCTTCTAATATTGAAATATCTTGGTGCATATAATGCCAAATCCATACCCAAAGCATATGCATTTTGAGTCATATTCAACATTAATTGACAACTTGTGAAGGCAATTCCTAAAAAGAAAGAAGCAGCTCTAGCCTTTGGAGAATAACTGTCATGTAACCATTGTTCAGTGATATCAGTTGGCATATAATATGATTTACCATATAATGTTAGACAACAGGAAGAACAGATCAAACCAAAAGTGGAAACTAAAGAAGCAGCTACAAGGATAGCAATAATTAAAGAAATACTAATCTTGAATTTATCTTTACTCTTTGTGAAACGTTGGTAATCATTACTGTTTAAAATAGCATTAGCAACACCACTGATCCAAATAGTTATAACATATAACCAAGTGAAAGCTTTATTTGTTGTGGACATAGTATCTTTAGCATACCACAAAACACCTGGACCACCGGCTGTTGTTCTCAGATAAATAAATATACCTAAAATTCCAAAGAATGTGGAACCACAAGCAAAGATAGAATATTTAGCTGTCTTTCTTGGATGAACAAACACAAAAATAACACATAAAGTCAAAAATATGATAAAGCCTATCAAACCTTTAGCATCTAAACCAGAAGCCAGTTCAAAACTTTCAAAATACAAATAATGATGGGAAAATGAATCTAAAATCATATTGACTAAAGCACCACCACCCCAGGCTAAGTAACCAAAAGTGACAACAGAAAGACCTACTCTGATCAAAACACCAAAATATGAACCTTTGATACCATAAGTCATTCTTTGAGATAAACCAAACCCAATGTGGAAATCAGAACCATTATTGGCTGATAAGATAAGCATTGTTATGACAAAACAATTAGCAATGATCAGAGCACCAATGATTTCTTTAGCATTTAAACCAAGTTCAGTGAAAGTGATGGCAGTGGAGAAAGTTGGGATGGAGAAATTTGGTAAACCCCAATAAGCTAACATTGACCAGAAACCCCAAGTTTGATCATCATATTTTATAGGCTCCAAATCTGGATTTCTTAGTGAAGAGACTACTTGTCCCTCATGAGGAATTTCAAGTTTTTTCAAAAACCTTTGAAAAGCTGTTGTAGCTTCTTGTTCTTTCTCTAATTCCAAAGTTTGTTTTAAAATATCTTTATCTTCAGCAGAGACAATAGATTTGATGTGATTTATATCTGCAGACATCACTGCTTCAAGTGTGCCATTTTTTTCAAATACTTCATTTGATTTTATTTGAGAAACCATTTTTTTATTTTATTTAACTATTAGTAATTGTAATTACTATTGTTTGGTTTATTATAATATATTATTAATAATTGCATATTAAAATAATACACTTTTTTTAAAAAAAAAAAAAATATTCTCAAATTTAAGTATCAGATCCTTGTTATTTATATATATATTAATTCTTTATCAAAGAAAGAGATAATTCAATAATGATTCCATGTTGATAAATATATAAATAAGCTGCGCTAAATTACCATTTCTCCAATTTTCTAGCGTTATCGTTAAAAAAAAAAAAAATAGTTAATTTGATTCATTTTGTATTTTTTATTATTAAACAAAAATAATCATAGTTATCTGGTTTTATCCTGTTTCCCATTGTAAAAGAAGGCGTTACTTATATTTTTTTTTGTATGAAAAAAAAAAAATTAGCGAAAAAATGTTCATCTTTTTTTTTTTTATTTTTTTTTTTTAGCGAGAACCTTAATCGATACGAGGGTGAGAAAAAATCAATAATCTGTTTTTTTTTTAAAAAATTGGCGAGATCACATGCATGTTTGACTTTAAAAAAAAAAAAAATTCATAATCAAAATTAAAAAAATAAATAAAAATTATGATTAAATTATTAATCTTATTAATCAGAAATGATTACAAGAAATATACATATATCTAATAGAGTCTATGAAGCATTATTTGTTTTTTAATTAGAACAAATCTTCTTCATCTTCATCACCAGCAGCTTTAACTAAATCTAAAAATGTTTCTTTAGAAACTTCCGATATTAATTTACTTTCTTCTTTTTCTTTATGTATGGCTGATTTAACATGGTATGATGCTAGTTTTTCAGAGACTTCTTTTTCTGTCTTTAATTGAGTGGCAGTGATAACATTGAATAATCTTACAACACCCTTTTGTGCAATTTTCCTTAGTCTCTTTTCTTGTTCCAAAAGTTTTGTTATTTCACCATCTTTATTTTCTTGAGGGATTATATCAATCTTTCTAGATCTTAGCAAAAATTTCTTCTTTTCTTTTGCAAGAAGTTTTCTAGCCTTTTCATCAAGTTTATCTTGTTCATTCTTCTCAAGAAGTTTTTTTTGTCTAGCCATAACTGGATCTATTCTATCATATTGTTTCAAGTGTGAGCCTAAAATTGCTGACATAGCAGAACTGAATTGTTCAGCACCATCATCGTTTTTATTCATTTTTTGTTTCTTTACAACATTAGTTTTTTCAATATCTTCTAAATCAAAATCAGATTCAGAATCAGAGCCGGCTTGTTCTTCTTCAGATTCCTCTTCTTCTGCACTACTGCTATCGTTTTCATCTTGTTCAGAACTACTTTCTGATCTATTATCTTTTTTTATAATTTCATTTTGTTCAACTTGGTCAAGTTTTCTTTTATTTACTTTAAGTGTAAGTTTTTTATTTTCAGTCATCTTGGTTTTAATAAAAAATAAAATAAATTTAGTATACAACTATTATTTATATATATTTTTGGTTATAAGTTTTGTTATTAAATTTCTCTGAACAATTAGATAATATATAGTTTTAAGTGTGTGTTTTGTTGTTTTTTTTTTGAGTTTTTTTTTATTTCCTTTCAAATTAAAAAGAAATAGAATTTTTTTTTTCTCTCTTTAATCATTCCTAATTAGGAAACCCCAAACAAGTTTTTTATTTTTTTCTAAGACAAACTGTAAAATAGTAAAAAAAAAAAAGCAATTTAGTCATGTGCTTTAATTGTAGAATTTTATGGAATCGTTTTTTTTTTGTGTGAAACTATTTTGAAACGCGAAAAAAAAAAAAAAAACCAAAAACAATAATACAGTTACATAAAACAAACATCAAACAAAGTTGAAATATTTGATTTTATATACTTAAAAAAAAAACTCTTCTATTTTTTTATTTACAACCAAACTTATAAATAAATACCCAATGATTTTTTAACTATGAGTTTAAATGAAAACATACAGAAAGACAAAAGCAATGACTTACCCATCAATCAACAAAGTAATAATAAAAATCAAAAAAGATCTTTCAATGCAATGAACAACGATCTTTCAAGTAATTTTAAATCAGACAAGATTATAGTATCAAAACTGCAAGTACCTACAAGTATTGGAGAGATATATAGTAAAAGTGATGAAGAAAGAAGGGAAAAAAGAAAAAACCATCCACATATAAATAATATTGATTCATTTTATAAAGAAAATGTTGAAGAATTAAATGAACTGATAGCAAATTTGAAAGAATGGGAAAACAAATACTCTGAATTGAACAATAAATATCAAATTTTAGAAAAAAAACTGAATGATGAAATAGTTCCTGAAATTGAAATGCAAAAAAACCTTGTAATGGAACGTAAAAACTATTATGATGAATTGAAACAAGATAATGATTTTCAAATTCAAAATTTTGACAAAAAAATTGAATTAATGAAAAATTCTTTGGAAACACAAAAACTGGAGATCATTCAAAAGAACCAAACAAAAATTGCAACAAAAGAAGCAGAATATTTTAAAGAAAGAACAGATTATACAAAACAAAAAGATGATGAAAGACAAAAACTTTTAGAAGAAATTGAAGTTTTGAAAAAAGAGAAGGAAGCAAAGATTAAAAAATTAGGATCAACAGAAGAGATGGATGCTGCTGAACTTCAAATGGGTTATGAAATGAACACCATAAAAAGTAAAAATTTAATAACTTTACATCAAGAATCTGAAAAGCTGGCTGTAATTAATGAGGATTTGAAAAAAGAAATTGAAAACATAAGTAACAATATTCATATAAAATTAACACCAATGGGAGTGAATCTAAAAAGACAAATAGAAACAGAAACTTTATCTTTAAACAAAATTATTAAAAAAAGAATTAAAAAGATTGAAGAAAGTGTTGTTGTAGCTAAACAATATGAACAAATGCAAATGAAATATAATGAATTGCAAACTCAACTTTCTTTGTATGATAAAAAAATTCGTGATACTAATGATTCAATACAGTACCACAAAGATCAATTACAAGAAAAAGAAATGGAAAGAAGAACACTGCATAATGAATTACAAGATTTAAGAGGTAATATTAGAGTGTTTTGTAGAATTAGACCAGAGAAAAATCCACAATTTATAATGAAAGAAGTTAATAAGTGTAATCCAGACGCTTCTGTAAATGATGAAGATACTCTTTCAAAATTTGACAGAAGCCAATTAGAAGTGCTTATGCCAGAAAGTGTCTGTGATAAATTTGTAAGTTCACCACAAAAAACAAAAAACAATGATACCAGTAATAATAGCACGATATTTTCTTTTGATAGAATCTTTGATGAGACAGCTTCCAATAATGATGTTTTTGATGAAGTTTCTCAATTAGTACAAAGTTCTTTAGACGGATATAAAGTTTGTATCTTTGCATATGGTCAGACAGGTTCTGGTAAAACTTTCACTATGTTGAATCCTGATGATGGAATTATTCCTTCAACTCTAAGGCATATTTACAGTTGGATTGATAATTTGAAACCACTAGGGTGGGAATATAAAATCAAGATTCAATTTGTTGAAATTTATAATGAAAACATTATAGATCTTTTCGCAGATAAAAAAAACGCTCAACAACAAAGTAATAATAATAAAAAAATTGAAATTAGACATTTAGATGGAAAGACAACTTTAACAAATGTTGAACAGATTGATATAACTCATAGTACTAATGCTGAACTCATTTTGAGAAATGCGATGAAGATTAGAGCAACAGCTGCTACAAAAGAAAATGATCATTCATCAAGATCTCATTCTATTTTCACTATCAGCTTAAATGGACATAACAAAATCACTTCAAAGGCATGTGAAGGTGTATTAAATTTAATTGATTTAGCAGGAAGTGAAAGATTGAACAAATCTCAAGCTACTGGAGACAGATTGAAAGAGACTAAAGCAATCAACAAATCATTAAGTTGTTTAGGAGATGTTATTCATTCTTTAAGTAGTTGTTCAAATCTGAAAACATCACATATTCCATTTAGAAATTCAAAATTGACTTATATGTTGCAGAATTATTTGACTGGGGATGGTAAAACTTTAATGTTTGTTAATGTTTCTTCTAGAAGTTATGTGGAAACTATAAATTCATTGAGATTTTCTTCTAAAGTTAATAATACAAAAATGAGATAATCATTAAATTCTTTTTTTTAAAAATAATAATAATAATAATAAAATATATATGTACAGGTTTTTCATAATATGAAAATATAAATTTTTTTTTTTTTTTGAATAAAAAGTTAATTTGATTAATGTTCCTCTATGTTGGCTAAATCTTCTAAATTATCATCATCTGAAAATCCTTGAAGTCTTCTTATAGCCCAATTTTGGCCTATAAATTTAACATCTTTATCAGATTCACCTTCTGTCTTTGTATATCTTTTCCACCAAGATGGAGATTTGAATCTTGGATCTTCTTGTGGGAACTTTCTAATTTCATGTCTTATTAAAGCAACATGTTCTCTTAATGATGCAGCTACATCAGATCTCAATTGTTCTGCTTCTTTTGAGAATTTCAAGTTATAATTTAAATCACCATTACTATTATGATCTAAATATTTATCACAAATATTTTGCCATTCCTGTCTAAATCCATTAATTATTTCTTCTGATATTTGTTTTCCTATAGTAACATTAATTTCAGAACCAAATTCTTTTGGTAAATATCTTCCAAATTTAGATCCAGCATCAGTCTCAGGTGCTATTTTCTCAAATCCAGTAGCAAACATCGGCACAACAACAGGGGCTTCAGTACTTTCAAGTATAAGTCTTGTGATCCCCCATTTGAAATATCTCATGGAATTATTGAAAGGTGGTTCTAATTGTAAAACAAAACCTTCTGGATAAACATGAATCCAACTAGGCTTTTCTCTAATCAAAGGTGGCTTATAAAGACCAGATGCTTTTTCACCTGGTTTCAATACTTTCAGTAAATTTTTTTGTTCTGATCTTAATTTAGTTGATTCATTTTGATTGTTATTTCTATCTGGAGAAAATTCTAAATCCAAAGTATCATCGGGAGATAATAATCTAATAGCAGCATCTATAGAACCTTGGAAAGGACCTTTACCAAATCTTTCAGTACTTAATGTTTGACCTAAAGAAAAAAACTTTGCAAGAGTAGGGGTAGCAAAGCAAAGATTAGATGCTGCTAAACACCATCTGAAATTATTACCATGTTTAATGTAAAAAGAAAATGGAAGTGTTCCCCAAACAAAAGGGTCATCAACAACACTCATGTGGTTCATAACTGTTATTATACCTCTATTTTCTTTTTCAGCTTTAGTCATTGCAACATCTAAATTTTCTAATCCATTTAATCTTGGTTTATAAAAAATGTTTAAAAATGTTTTAGATACAAAAACTGTGAAATACATTGTTGTTTTACTAAAAAACTGCCAAGATTTTGTATCTCTTGGAAATTGACTCAAAAATTCATCACCTCTTTCTAACACTCTAGGTTGAGACATATTTATAAAATTTAAGTCAAATCAAAATGTAAATGTGAATATATATTATTGTTTGAATTGATTTATACTTGGTTATAGATTAGAAAATTTTATTTGATTAATAGACAAAAATTTTTAAATTTTTTATTTAAAACAATATATACTTTTTCATTTTTTTTTTTTTGTTGAAATATTTTTTTTAAACAGTGTGTCATGTGATAAACCACAGGTTTTTTTTTTAAAAAATGAACAGATGTTTTTTCTTTATCAATTATTTATTAATTGAAATTTTTTTTTAAAAAAAAGAAAGATATTTATATATATTTCTTAATTAATATATATATATAATGTAATAAACCTAATTTTTATAATTTTACTTTAATCAGGTACCTTTTACAGTACAAGTTTTTTTGTTATTGCATTATTTTATATAATTATTTTGAAGGGGGAAAAAACATATATATATATATATATGCTTATCTAAAATATGTGGGTAACTTTTTTATTCTGTTTGGAAAACGCGTGTATGCTTAAGTTCAAAATGTGTATGTCTTTTTTATTTTGTATTTTTTTTTTTTCTCTATTAAAAAAAAAATCTAAAAAATTTTCTATTAAAGACGCGTTAAAAAAAAACAAAAAAAACAAAAAACTTTTTTTTAAAAAAAATAAATAAAGAAAAACACAACCAAAAATATAACAAATCTTTAGAATGTCTGGTTTAAGAAGATCTGCTAGAATTAAAGATGGTCCAGAGGTTGATTATACTCTTTCTAAAGGACAAGATGAAAACTACAATTCTTCTGATCAATCAGATGAAGAAGGATATGTTAGTGGAGAAAAAAGACAAATTAGTAAACACAACAACTTCTCTTCTAATAAGAAGCTTAAAAAAGGTGAAAGGAAAATGAATAGACAGGAATTAGAAGAAAACTTTAAAGAATTGAGTGAAGAATTTATACCAACTAAATTGTTTACTGCTTTAGCCTTTGAAAGTACAGGAGATGATGAGGAAGAAGAAGTGGAGTTTTCTGTCAGTAAACTTGTTAATAACTGGTTGGATTCATATGAGGATGATTCTACTAAAGGTAGAAAAGAAATAATTAATTTAATTTTAAATTGTTGTGGAGCTTTAATACTTGCTGAAGACCATGATGTAAATGATACAACCACTGCTGAAACAACAGTTGCTGAATTTGAAATTTTCTTTGAAAAACAAGCAATCTTTGAATACTATTTATTCCATTCGAAAAATAATGATAAAAAATCAGTAAAATATAAAAATCTTTATAAAAACTTTAGACAATTTTTTAAAAAGCTAATTGTTGAAGCTGATAATAGAGGATTGATTGCTATTGAAATTGAAGATCCTGAGGAAGATGATGAAGAATTGACTGTTAACCCACTTATTTTTGATTTGTTGATTTGGTTTTCAAAATTCGGTTCTTCTAAAATTAACCCTTTCAGATTAGTATCTACTATTGCTTTATATGAAGTTCAATCAGCTGTAATTCAATTGATTCCTGCAAAGAATGCACAAACTCAATCATTAAGTAATATGATTACCAAGGAAGAGAAGAAGAAAAGATCAAATAAAAAAGCTATTGATAATTGGAATGAAAAACTTCAAAGTGATTTATCATACATTAATGTTTTGAAAAGTATTGTTGATGATTCTTTAGCTGCTTGTTTTGAGCATAGAGTCAGAGATACTGATGAAGCTATAAGATCAATTTCTATAAAGTATTTGGAAAGATGGATAGAAATTTTGCCATCCAAGTTTTATCATGCCAACTATTTAAAGTGTTTTGGTTGGTTATTGACAGATATTTCTCCAAATGTTAGATCTTTTGCTTTACTATCTTTAAGTAACACAATTAAATTTATTATCAATAAAAACAGTAATATAATAACACCTTTAGAATCTTTTTGCAAAAAATATATTTTCAAAATTATCGATATTGTTATAACTGATAAAGAATTAGAATGTAGAATACTTGCTGGTGAAGTTATTAATTTAGTAAATGAAATTGGTTGGCTTAGTGCCAAACAATCTTTAGTTCTTTCTTCTCTAATATTCATGGATTCAGATAACTTTCAAATTAGACCTACTGTTGGTGCAAAGAACAAAGAATCACGTTTCTTGTCAACAATATCCAAAATTTTCTTTAGTTCAGAGACTTCTAAATATCATGGAAAATCTAAGAGAAATCAAACAGATTTATCAAATGAAGATGAGGATGAAATATCTGATATTGATAATGATGATTCTGATGAAGAAAAAGATATTTCAATGGATATAAATGTTGGAGAGAAAGCAGTAACCAGTCAAAATAATGTTATGGTTATTTGTGACTTTGTTAGCTTTTTCTTGGATGCATTTACTTGTTTTGTTGCTGTTTCAACTGGAGTTAGTACTTATGAAACATTTGAAGTATCCAACAGTCAAATTGAAATTGAAACTTTTGAGTCATATCAAGAAATTATAACACAAGCAATGGAATTTTTATCTGTAAGATTCAAAAGAAAATTAGTTGGTTTAGCTAAATTTATTACAAATAAAGATGAAATTAGCAAGGATGAGTTTTCTCAATTCAAAACTAGTAAATTCACTATTGAAAGTTTAAACAAAACAGATTTATTACTGATTTTATTAAATGGGTTTTGTAAAGGTTTATATGAGCAGAAAAAAAATAGTAGTGATGAATTTGCTCCATATGTTGTTCAATTCTTACCACAAATTTTTAAAGAATATATGACTACTAGTGCAACATCTAATCAAATTGATATAATTGTAAAAATTTTATCATTTTTCACTCATGATCAATTTTCTAGTGATGCTGTTTTAGATGCTATAACTAGTACATGTCAAAAAGCCTTCCTAGGTAATATGATTATTACAAATGATGATATTATGAAAAAGAATGCTTTCACTTCATTATTTGCTTTTTATGCACAAAACACTTCTTCTAAATATTCTTCTTATTGGACAAATGAAATACAAATATTGTTGGATAAAACAATCACTTATATGGAAAAGACAGTGTTTGTTGAACCAAAAAAATACCCCGATACCAATTTTGATGTTTTTACTAAAGAATTATTTTTACTATATGTTAACAAATTAGTTATACTAGTTAGATTCTTTAATGTTGATATTTCTCGAAAATTCTGGAAATTATTTGAAAAGACAGTTTCAGATAATGTCATAGCTTTATTAGATGAATTGAAAGAAAATAATGTTGTCAGTTTTGAAATATATTTTGTTACTGTTTTGAAAATAGCTTTAGGACTTCAGTCAAATGTTGATCAAAGTAATTTCAATAGTGAAAGTTCTAAAATATTAACAATTTATGATAAAATGAAGTCTTTGTTTTCACAATTATATCATATAGAGTATGATTCTGATGTTTTAGGAGATTTAAGATTGAATGTAGGAAATACACTTTTAGATATAAAATTGGTTTATGAATCTACTGTTGATCAAATATCATTACAAAATGATAATATAAATCCAAGTGAATTTATCATTGGTGAAAATGTTTTTGATTACTTGAAAGAAACATTCATATATCAAGAAACTAAAGTTTTGAATGAAAGCACAGAAAATATAGATCAAAATAATCAAGAATTGTTAAAATTGTCTATTTTTGTATTAAAAATTAAAAATTTATTAATTCATGAAAATATTAATATGCAAGATTCTTCATTATGGCAACGTATTTTATTGAAAAAAGAGAGATTAGGTTCAGACTACTTTGCCATTATATCTTAAAAAAGTATTTATATATATTAATTATAACTTTTTGAAAAAATTAAAAAAAAAAAAAAGATAATACAAATTATTGACTCTTAAAAATCTTATTTAAAGAAAAAGAAAAAAAGCAAGAAAATATGGTCAATGTCTATAAAGTTTTATATTAAAGTTGAAGTAAATATTTGATGGGTGGTTTTTTTTTTAAATAAAAGTTTCAAAATGTAAATTTTCATCATCATTTAGAATATTTATTTCACCCTTTCCAGGTTTGATATGTAAAACAGCACCTTTGTTTCCATGGAAACCACAATAATTTGGGGCACTAAATACTGTGATAAGTTGCTTGTCATGGGAATAATCAATACCATTTTCTTTCAATTCATGAGATCTAATAATTTTTTTCAGTTTATTGAATTCTAAAAACTTTGTTGTTATTGATTTACCAAAAGAAAATCCTAATCCTCTTTTGGAGGGGCCTAGTTCATCTGTTTCATCTGTAGGATCAGTCCACAAAAGATCATGGAAAAGACCTACATTTTCTGGTTCTGAAAATCTATTAATTTCAAGAATATCTTCTAATGGTGTCTCTGGATTTGACATTAAACCACCATGCATTATTAGATAATCATCATTAACACATATAGTCAAAGGCAAACATTGAAATGAGTCTTGGAAAAGTTCAAATACAGTAACGTTATATTTTCTTAGTGCTTCTCTTTTAAATCCATAAACAGTAGACATTATTAAACTTTCATGATTACCTCTGTTAATGAAAATATACTTTGGATAAACTATTTTCAAACAATAAAGTAAAAAAGCAATCTCACAACTATGTGCTCCTCTATCTACAAAATCACCATTAAAAATGTAAATATGATCTTTGCTAACTTTACCAAAAATGTGAAAAATTCCTTTAACATTTTTAAATTGACCATGAACATCACCAATAACAGTTATGGTTTGTTCAGTATTTTCGTTGTTTAAATGAGTTAGATTAGGCTCATCTTTAAATATTTTAGATGCATTCAAGATAATGGCTTTAGCTAAATTTGAAGGTAAAACTTTCATTGAAGATCTTCCGTAAGGTCTAAAAATTTCATTGACCATCAAAGATATGAAATCTTGACCTAAGCCTCTAACCTCGATATGCTCATTCAAGCTCAAGTTGTCTTCGAATGCATCTTTTGTATCATTAGGAATGAACTCTTCCTCTAATATATTTCCTTTTCCATCTGTTTTAACTTTAACAATTTTAAGTAATTCATTTAAATAAAAGTTTTCAATTGCTTCCCATTCCATATCTTCACTTTGTTTTATATTTCTAGATGTATTTTTGTTTCCAATTTCATTTGGATGAAGAAAATCTGTTTGACATTGAAAAGTTCCATCTTCATGTTGAACAACTTGGTTTAAGTTTGTGTTTACATACTTTTTGTTATAAACAATAGGTTCAGTTATTTTATCTGTAGTCATAATAGGTATAGTTTAATGTTTTTTTTTTTTATGTTAAAATGTCCTTTGGTTGATGATTATATAATTCTTAAAAGTTATAGTTTCTGATGTACGATATTGTTATGGGGTATGTTTTAGTAATGCTTGATTTTAATAAATAAAATATCAATATGTATACATTTAATTTTATTTGGTTTTCTTTCTACAATATTCAAAAAGGTTTTTTTTTTCTCAAAAACAAATAAATCTATAAAATGAAAGTTTCTTTTTCTATGGATATGAGAAAAAAAAAAGTTTTGCGATGAGATACATTTTTTCATTTTTTTTTTTGTCTAGTGATTCCAAATTCCCAAAAGGGAAAGTTGACTCAGTCATGCTTTTAAGATTAACAAAAGTATAATTTCTTTTTTTTTTTTATAAACATAATAATAATTAACGATATTAGTTTAATTAATAGAACTATACAATTAAAGCAAATATATTGATATATATATATATAATGTCTATTTTAATATTACCAATTAATAGTGTTTAAATAAGTTTCAGTTCCATCCGCATCTTCATTCTTTTTAAACAATTTTTCACCTTTAGTTTTAACATCAAAATCTAAACTTGGTGATATCTTGACTTTTCTTTTCAATTCATGTTCAAGAAGAGTTTTATAATTCCAATCTAAGAAATCTTCTAAATTATAATTCAATTTTCTGAAAGGTTGTTTGAAAATTTTGGATAAAGAAGCTACATTTGGATGGTAATGAGACATTAAAGTATCAATTTCCCATAGAGAACTATTGATAGCATCACTCAATTCTGGATCTTGTTCATTTTCATCATATGGATCCATGAATTTTTTATCTTTAACTTTATCAAATAAGGCATAATTTTTTGGAACATATTCAGGATCATGAATCATAATCATACAATTTGGATGCAATTTTAATAGGTTATAAATCAGTGGTAAAATAGAAACAATAGCGCCTGGGGATGCTGTCAGTAGTAGTCTACTCATTCTCTTGATGAAAGAGGCTACTAAGTTAATTGACAAGTGGGTACTTCTTAAAAATAAGTCTATCAATCTTATAAATCTTGATCTGTATTTCAAATGCAATAAATCTTCCGTGAATAATGCATAAAGTTTGTAATAGAAATTTGGATATTCTAAGTTGTATTTGTGCATTAAGTTGAACAACCCATTTAAAGCTAGCAATTGAACAGCTAAATCATTAGAATTATCATAACAATCTGTTAAAAAGTCTAACAGTTTTGTAGGTTGTTGTAGTCTTGGAATGACCCTTTTATGTAAAATAGTTAAAATAGACTTGAATTGTTCATCACTTATTAAACTATTTGATAAATTGAATAGCCAATTTTGTTCAAAAGCTTTTTTAAATTTGAATTCATTTTCCATTAAAGTTGGAGGATTGGAAACAAAAATATTCAAATCAGAATCATTGTCATCATAGTTTGAATCATGGTTTGTTAATGCAAACCAATATCCAGCATTATAAACAGAATTTCTTGGTATCAAATTAGTCTCAATGGATTCTGTTAAACTTTGATACTCTACTTGAAAATAAAATTGAACATCAGCATATTTTTTATAATAAGTTTCAGTAAATTCTTTTACCAAATATGATTTATCAAATTTACTTTCCTTAAATAATGCTACAATTAATTTCTGCATTGTCTTATTTGGGAAATAAGCAGCACCCATCTTAGATGCAAAAAAAGTAGCTTCTAATTCTATACATTTCATAAAAAAATCTAAACAATCTAAAGAAAATGAATTTTCTTGTTCTAAATTTTCAATGTAAAAAATTAAAATTTTGTTTTTGAAATTTATATCATATGTTTTTCTTAACCATTTGTATAAGATAGACTCTTTGTCATTGGTAGCCATGCTTGGGTTTAATTGTAGTTTAGTTGCTAATTTATAATAGATTTTAAATAATACATGTGTCAAGTATCTAATATTAGACAAAACTTCTTCATTGTCATCTGTTATTTGAGTTAAATCGTTGTTATAATTTTCATAAAGTTTAGTTAACTTCAATACATTGTTATAGTTTTTTGTACCACCTTCAATAATTGATTTGTAGTATGTATCAATCTCTTCCCTAAAATTATTCATTGTTATAGAATATTTTATTAGTTTGGTGTTTTAGAAATATGTCTCTTTTCCTAGAATAAGAAGAAATGTTCAAAGTAATTCTAATTTTCAATTTTTTTTTTTTTAATGCTAAGTTAAAAAAGAAGTTCGTCCAAAAAAGGAAATGGTAAAGAAAAAAAATATATTTAAAAAAAAATTTAAATTTTTAAAGGAGATAAAAAAAAAAAAAGAAATGCAAAAAAAAAAAATTAAAAATTACTTTCTGCAAAAAACAAATAATCATTTAAATAATTGTTTGCAAATCAAATTATACATATATATACACATTTTAAACCAATAACACAATACTATATATTATTTGATAAAATGATCACATCTTTATTTGTAATGGATCATAATGGAGAAACTATTTTTAACAAAACTATTGGTGATAGCCTCAAAAAAAATCTATCTTACAGAGATATATTTAAAACTCAAGTGATTATGGAAATAAACAAAAAGATAATTAGAGAAATTGATGAGAAAGCTTATAATGTAAGAAATTCTATTATTTTTAGTAATCAAAATTCTACAGACAAAGATTACCACTCAGATCATATACCTATCCTCACCATAGGAACTACAACATTTCAACATATTTGCAGGAATGGTATATATCTTGTAGCAGTAATGCAAACAAATGTGGAGAGTTTTATTGTATGGGATTATTTGATTTCGTTATATGATATTTTGAAGAAACTGAATTTAAGTCAATCTTCATTGATGAATCATAACTTGCTGAAACTTATTAATATAGTAAATTTTACACTCAGTGAAGAGGGAGTTCCTCAAAAAAACAATATGGACATTGACACAATAAAGAAATTTTTAATTCAATCTTATTGATCTTTTTATAATAAACATAAACTTTAGGAATACTTTTTTTTTTTTTACTTTTATTCTTTTTAATTAAAACAAAATATGTATGTTTTTTTTTTTACTCTGAAACTATGATTAATATTTTTTTAAAAAAATGTAATAAAAGAAAGAAAAATAAAATTACCCCTAATTCATTTTTTTTAATGATTGACACTAAAAACTTAATTTAAATAGGATGAATGATTTCATATATTGCAATAAACAGATATTGGTTATTCTTTTATTTCAATAATTATTGTAATTTAAAAGACAATTTTTTTAAAAAAGCATGAGTGTCTTATCATTTATTGTCTGATTTTTTTACAATATAAAAAAACATCTAACATATAACAATCCCTCGTAGTGTAACGGCTATCACGGCGCTCTTTCACAGCGTAGACCCGAGTTCGACTCTCGGCGGGGGAGTTAAAAGCATCGGTGGTTTAATGGTAAAATTCAACGTTGCCATCGTTGAGCTCCGGGTTCGATTCCCGGCCGATGCATTTTTTTAGTATTTTAATATAATATTTTTTTTGTTTTGGAAAAATAATGATAATCTATGTAACAAGGCTTCTTCAATTAAAATAGAATGAAAACATCTTATTTTTTTTTTTTAATATACAAGAGTTTCATTAGATTTTTAAACATAAATATCGCGTGCCAATTATGTCCTATGATGTTTTTTTAAAAAATAATTTTAATTAAATTTAATAAGAATTTGTGGCGTAATGGTAGCGCATTGGATTCCAAATCCAAGGGTTGCAGGTTCAAGTCCTGTCAAGTTCATTTAATTTTTTTTTTTCAATCCGTATTTTAGTTGAAGTAATTACTGTATACTTCAACGCATTTTTTTTTTTTTTAATTGTTGATATAAATATTTTAATAAAGTTTAGTTTAAACTTGCATGATTGTTTTCTTTTTTAAAAAACCCCCACGCTATTTTTTCTTAATTATTTGTCAAAATATGATTTCAAAACATATAAGTTCTGTTTGTTAAATGTACTCTTATTCAACAACTTTCATGTTTCTAAGAGTTCAATAAAATATTCTAATTGCGTTAGAGGCTATATTTGCTCTTGCCCATCTCTCCAGGGTTTATATTAAAAACTTGAAATCATAACACACAAAGATTGTCTATAATCACTATAAACATTGTGGTATTTCTCCGAGCTCTTGAATCTAGTAATGAATTTAAACTTAGTGCTGTTTTTCTTCTATATATATATATATATTTTAATATGTAATTATTTATCATTTGAACATATTTTAATTCTTCATTTTTTTTATTTTTTTTCACCAACTCAGTAGATTTCACTGTGATAATCTTTGTTTAATGAAATTTCTAAGGAGCAGCTTTAAAAAATACAATATCACAAAAAACAATTATGTCATATTTAATATTATATATGAATTATTCATTGTTGAATTAAATATTTTTTTATTTTTATAACGAATTATATGCAGTTATTTTTGTCTTTTGAACATAATCACTGGGCTAAAAGTTGTATTTTGCAAACAACTTTATTTAGCAAAACTTAACCAATTTATCTAGTGAATCCATCAATTTATATTTTTGTCATTTATCTACATTCCTTATTATTTTACAAATCTAATCACTAAAACTAATATACATTTAATGTAAATCAAAATTACTAATAAAGTATGATATAATCTGTAAAGTATTTAAACTAGCAAAAAACAAAAATAAAAAGTTTTAATAATCCGTGATAGTTTAACGGTTAGAATAGGCGTTTGTCGCATGCCTGATCGGGGTTCGATTCCCCGTCGCGGAGATTATTATTTTTTTAAAATAGCAAAAGCTTCTGCTTTTGTTTTTTTTTTTATTTCCACCCTGTTATTTTTTTTTTTTTAATTTTCTCAAATTAAATAACAACACATTTTTTTTTTTAAAATAGCTATAACAAAACATTTCTTTATTTTTTTATAACAAAGAAAATATCTTCTTATAATACCCAAGCAAATACATATACATATAGTAATCTAAGTATATAATGAATAAAGTTCCTATTGTATTAGATCAAGGTACCGGTTTTGTCAAGATTGGTAGAAGTGGTGAAAATGCACCAGATTTTTCTTTTCCAAGTATAGTTGGTAGACCAATTCTTAGAGCTGAAGAAAGAAGTTTAGCAGGTATCTCTTCTAAACCTTTGAAAGATATAATGTTTGGTAATGATGCACAAGAAGTAAGATCATTTCTTCAAATTTCTTATCCTATGGAAAATGGTATAATTAAAAATTGGTCTGACATGGAATTGTTATGGGATTATGCCTTTTATGAAAAAATGAAATTACCAACAACTGCAGGAGAAAAAATATTGTTAACAGAACCACCAATGAACCCACTTAAAAACAGAGAAACAATGTGTGAAGTTATGTTTGAGAAATATGAATTTGGTGGTGTTTATGTTGCTATTCAAGCTGTTTTAGCATTGTATGCACAAGGTTTATCATCAGGTGTTGTTGTAGATTCAGGTGATGGTGTTACACATGTTGTTCCAGTCTATGAAAGTACTGTTCTTAATCATTTAACTAGAAGATTGGATGTAGCAGGTAGAGATGTAACTAGATATTTGATTGATTTATTGAGTAGAAGAGGTTATGCTTTCAACAGAACTGCTGATTTTGAAACAGTAAGACAAATTAAGGAAAAGCATTGTTATGTTTCATATGATTTGGACTTGGATACAAGACTAGCCAGAGATACAACAACTTTAGTAGAAGATTATGAACTGCCAGATGGTAGAACAATTAAGATTGGAAGTGAAAGATATGAAGCTCCAGAATGTATGTTCCAACCAAATTTAATAGATGTTGAACAACCAGGTATTGGTGAATTGTTATTCCAAACTATTCAATCTGCTGATCTTGATGTTAGATCTGCATTATATAAAGCTATTGTACTTTCAGGTGGTTCTTCTATGTACCCCGGTCTTCCATCAAGATTAGAAAAAGAATTAAAACAATTATGGTACACAAGAGTTTTGAACAGAGATCCTTCTAGATTAGATAAATTACAAGTAAGAATTGAAGATCCTCCAAGAAGAAAACATATGGTTTTTATTGGTGGTGCAGTCTTGGCTAATATTATGGCTGATAAAGAACATATGTGGTTGTCAAAACAAGAATGGCTAGAGGGTGGTTCACAATCATTAGCTAAGTTTGGTCCTCGTTAAAGAAAGAAAAAAAAAATTTAAAAAAAGATTAATGATTGCCATTATTTTAGGAATATATATATATTTTTTTTTTTTTTTTTTTAATACTAAAATTATAGGCATATATGATATCTAAGTTATATAAAACAATTAACAAAGCTGTGTTTTTTTTTTTTTTTTTACTTTTAAATATATATTCCATATAAATAAGTATTATAAGTTCAAAAGTTCATTAATTATTTCATCTAAAGAACTATCATTCAATTTTCCATAAGAATTAGATTGTTTGGAATTGTTTAGTTTTATCAGTGAAGAAGTAACAATTTCTTTTATTTTTTCTTTAGAAATACTAATGGAATTTAAAAATTCATCTTGGTATAATATATTATCTAAGGTTGGTCTTTTTTTAGAGGCTTTTTGTAAACAATTACTTATTAGTTTGATTAGTGAAGTTGGTATCAAATTTCCTGTTTTATCTCTTTGAGGAATTTGGACACCTGTTCTTGGATCCATTATAGCTTTTAACCTTTTACTTCCTTCAAATTTTGCATATGGAGGATCACCATAAACCATTTGATATAAAATACAACCTAAAGACCATATATCAGATGGTTTCCCAACTTTCCAGTAAACCTCTGCATTATCAACAGTATTGTAATCAAATACAAAGTTTGAGCCAGTATAATTAGTATCATTGTTATTTAATCTTACAAGAGCTTCAGGTGCCATATAATTAGGAGTTCCGAATTGTTTGTCCCTATAAATATTAACTGTATTATCAGGAATTGAATCCGCAATTCCAAAGTCAATAATTTTTAAAATGCCTTTAACAAACACAAAATTTGCAGGTTTCAAGTCAGAATGTATTATATCTGCATCATGAACATCTTTCAAACATAAACAAATTTCTTTAAAATGATGTTTTACAAAGTCAAAATCAAAATTAAAATTTTTTCTATTAGCTAAAACATCTGATAGGGAGTAGCTACCACATTCCATTACCAAATTTATATGATCAGTTTTCATTTCATAATCTACTAATTTGACAACTCTATTTTTATTTTGAAGCTTATGCAATATATTAATTTCACCTTTAAAAAAATTGATACTACTTTCATCAAAATGATCAAAATCTACTCTTTTTAATGCAAATGTTGTTAAAGTTGGAATTCCTTGTTGTTTCATAGCTTCTAAAGTCTCAATTTTGAAAAGTCTTTTTATTTTATACACTTTTGAAGTTCCACCTTTCCCAATTAGTTCTATCTTTTTATATAAAATCCCATTAACCTGTACTTTCTCATTTGGAGTCATAGAAGGAATATTTAATATGTTGGTATCAGTATTGATGTTATTTTGGTTTGATAATATGTTTCTGTTTTCAATTGTATTTGGTAATTGTCTAGTTGGTCTATAGTTTTGAGCATTAAAATTTTCTTCAGCATTAGACATATGAACTGCTGAAATAGATCTTTTCAAATTTATAGTCTTAACAGGTTTTATAGGTGATCCTGAATTAAATCTTTGTGTTGGGTATTGATTAATATTTTCATTTTGTTGCAGTATGTTATCATTTCTGTTTGTATTTTTCAACTCATTGTTTAATATATATGAATTATTTTTTATATTATATTCTTTTTCATCATTTTTTACAGGAGATTCTGACCTTTTGGCTTTTCCAAGATCCACATCAAATAATCTGTTATTAACAAACCTACGAAGTTTTTTGGATGTATTATTCATATCTGTTGGCATTATATTTGTTGATAATGATGAAATAGAGTTATTTTGATATATTCTTCCACTATCAAAGTTATTATGTTCATTTTTATAGGAAATATTTTCAACTTCTTCTTTTTGAAAAAGCAGTCTTTGTTTTAAGCTTAAATTTTGATGGAAAGTATCTGCTCTATCGCTATTATTAAAATCGTTATTAAAAGAATGATTTTCAAGTTTTTTAATAGGTGTTTTTAATTTATCCTTGCTTGTTATGTTAACATCCATTTGAGCTGTATTTATAAATAATTCAAAAGTAAATTTTGATTCTTTTGAATAATTATAATAATGGATGATGTATCTTCTTCTTTTCTCTCTCTTTGTCTTAAAGAATTAGAAATTTGAACTAAAAAAAAACCCCCTCTGTTAAAACCTAGATTAAAGTAAATTATAATAAAGAAATAAGAACGATTTAATTTAATGGAACCATAAATATATAAAAGTTCTTTTTGTTTAGTTTACTTTTGTTTTCTATCTTGTTTTCTTTTCTTTTTTTTGTGATTTTTTAAAAATGATTTGTTTTTTTTTTTTAAAAAAAAATTAAAATAAAATAGGTAATATTTTCAAGCGCAACCATATTTTAATTAATACAAAATAAAAATGTTTACATTTAAATTTAAATAATATAATTTACAGTTTAATAGTATTTAAGTAATAAACTTTTATAATATATAAATTTTATTAAATAACATTAAAATAATTTGTTTATAGGTGTAAACAATATATTATTCTTTTTTTTTTTAAAAAAAAGATGTTATTTTATTCAAGAAATAACTTTTAAAAAAAAAAACAAGACCTACCTAAAGTTTTTAGTTGAGTAATTAATAAAAAAGAAAAAATTGTTTAACCTATTGAATTAATTGTTAAATTTATATGTGATAACATTATTTTTATTACCTGAAATATAAAATTAGTAAACAAAAAAAAAAAAAAGTAAACAAATAAATTACGGATTGAAAAAAAAAACTTTTAAACAAAAAAAATAAATTTAAATGAACTTGACAGGACTTGAACCTGCAACCCTTGGATTTGGAATCCAATGCGCTACCATTACGCCACAAATTCTTATTAAATTTAACTGGAAATTTTTTTAAATACAACATATGTAATAGTACTATAAGGAAAAAAAAAGAATTTTTGAATTTAATGTTATGATTAGTTGTAATTTATTGTTTTAAAAGTTTATATTCTAAAGATTAGAGTTTAGTTTATAATTTTGATGAGTCTAAATTTTATTTACTGTTTTACTAGTTTTTTTTTTTTTTTTTCATATCTTAAGCGACAAGAAAATGTCTTTTTGAAAAGACATCATATTGGGTAAAAGAGGAAGACTCTTACTTATTAATAAGAAATAAAATAGAGGAATAAAATGGTTATTCAAATAAAGTCTTTGTTTAGATATTGGTTAATTTAAATTGAGTGAATCAGGAAATTTTATGCGCCGTTGATGATTTCAAATAGATTATAAAACATATGCAATATTTGACAAGAAAACTGTTTAGGTTCAACAGACTTCAACACAAATACATCAAAATTCTGCAATAATTGACTGAACATTTTATATTAAATCTAGGTGCTGAATAACTAATTTTATTTAGGCTGTATGGGAGGTAATTGAATTAATTGATTAAAGTAAGATAGAACATTTTTCTCCGATAGTACACTAAGAGAAAAGAAAATTAACTATTTTGCATATGAAAACAAAAAATTTTTAAAAAAAGGAAATTTTTGATAGATGAGAAAATAAAAAAAAGAGTTGAAAATCTTTAACTTAAAAATAATAATAATATATATATATTGAAAAAAAGAAAAAAGATTTTAAAGACCAAAATATATCCAATATATATTTATGAAGAACTTTTCATTACCGTCCGTAAATAACCAATCCTCTTTATACACGAAAACTTGGTTAAATAGTTTTCTAACAAAATCGCATGAAAAAGCTAAAGTGAATAATTATTGTAAAAATAAATCTACAGAAAAATGGAAAATTAAACTGTCTGGAGTAAATAAAAATTATAATTGCCAAAATATTACTGATTTTAGAAACAATGTAATCTCTTCTTATTTTGAAGATGAGACTAATTATTACATGATCCAATTGGTTCATTTAATTTCAACTTTGAACGATAAAAATAAACTATATCTTATAAAAGATGCAAAAAATTATTCACTAGCAATAATCACTGCTCAATGTGAAAATTTACTTTTAAAATATACACATGAAACATTGACTTTATCTACAATACTTGAATCTAAAAGAGAATCTTTGGATATTAGTAATTATATAATATCCTTAGATGCCGGGTTTCTAAGTTTTTATAGTCTTGAAAATCTTTCAACAGATTTAGAAATTAATACTTACCCTTCAATATTTACATTAAGCACAAATAAAAAAGATACTTTAGTTTGGCCAATTTTCACAATTGATGAAATGTCAATTGCAAACATTGAATTTATAGATGAGGATATGGATAAAATCACAAGAGAATCCACAGCTATCAAAAAATACTATAATTCCAGTAACAAGAATGCATGGTGTAATAATATATCATTAAACAATTTAAATATTTATAATTCTATAATAAAGTTTAATAATTCAAAATTATAATTAACAATAAGGAAGATTTAATTTAGGCAAATATCTGTTTATATAAAAAATCTTATCTATTCATAATTCATTAGCATCACATGATACAGACTGCACCTTTTTTTCTTTAATTTTTTTTTTTTAAAGAAGCGCGGACGTGTTATGTTTCTTTACATAGTTTTCAATTTCATATAATATTTATTGAAAAAAAAAAAAAAAAAACTTTTTCAAATCATTTAACAGATTAAACAAACACAATAACATTTGAAAAACCATCACCAATAATATATATACTACTAAAATCTACAATGTCAAGTAATATAACATTTTGTGATTTAAAAGGGAATTGTATTTTATCCCGTAAATATCGTAATGATCCATTGGTAACAAAGGAATCAGTAGATATCATTCCAAAACTATTATTAGAAAATCGTACAAATAAATCCTCAAATAGTGATTACAATAATTTTGACTTTGAATTTGAATTTGATGATGGTGGTGATGACATAAATTTTAATGCTTTGGGAAATCCTATTATAGAGAATGAAGGTGTTCATTACTTGATAATAAAATATAATGATATATTAGCCATGTCTCTTTGTTCATCTTTAGATGACAACAAAATGGATGTTTTTGAGCAATTTCAATTTTTGAGAGAGAGTTGTGAGGTTTTAGATACATATTTACATACTTTGACCTCCAAGTCTTTAAGAGAAAACTTTATCATTGCATATGAACTATTAGATGAAATGACTGACTTTGGTATTCCTCAAATAACTGATATTAAAATGTTAAAAAATTATATAACACAAACAAACAGAAAGATATTAAAACCTGTTGAGAAGAGAAAGGATAATTTGAGACCTCCTGAACAAATAACTGGGGCTATTAACTGGAGAAGCACAGGTATAAAGTACAAAAAGAATGAAGCATTTTTAGATGTTTTAGAAAAAGTTAATATGACCATTGACAATAAAGGTCATGTTCAATATTCAGAGATTTTAGGTCAAATAAATATTAAATCAAGATTAAGTGGTATGCCTGATGTTAAAGTAGGTTTAGATGATAAAGGGTTAATTACAGGTAATCAAATGTTTATCAAAAGACAAAGACAAGGTGTTAATACCAATAATAAAGATTCAATAGATGACATGGACTTTGAAGAACCCTCTTCAAGTCCTTATTTGGAAAATACCACAGGCATGGTTTTAGAAGATTTGAAATTCCATCAATGTGTTAAATTGAGTAATTATGAAAATAACAAAACAATTACATTTATTCCTCCAGATGGAGAGTTCACTTTACTACAATATAAATTGAATTGTACATCCAAGATGCTAAAGCCTTTGATTCTTTGTGATACTCAATATGATTTACATGAAGGATCAAGACTACAAATAATAGTTAGATTAAGATCAAATTATAAAAAACAATCAATAGCCAATAATGTTTTGGTTTATGTACCAGTAACAAATGAATATGATACACCAACATTCAAGCATAATCATGGTAAAGTAAAAATTGTAACAGATGATAATGACCCAAGCAAATCTTTTATGGTCTGGAAATTAAAGAATCTTGCTGGTGGAAAAGATTATGGCCTAGTAGCAGAATTGCAATTGCCATCAACAACAGCACAATCCAAGAAGAAAAACGAATATTTATCTAAATTACCTACAAGAATTGAATTCCAAATTCCGTATTATACAACTTCAGGAATACAAGTAAAATATTTGAAGGTTAATGAACCACAGTTAGGTTACAAAACTTATCCTTGGGTAAGATACATAACTGAAAGTGGTGATAATTACGTAGTTAAAAAATAGAATTATATATAAAATAACAGATATTAAAATGCTAATAAAAAGATATGTTTTTTGTTTTGTCTTTTTCTTCTTTTTCTTGTTTCAATTTTTTATTTAGTTTTCATTGATTAATTCTTTTAATTCTTCTTTTCCTTTTTCTAAGGAAACATCAGGGGAAACTGCAACATGCTCATATCTTAAAACACCATTTCTATCCCAAACCCAGTGAGATCTTATAGTACCAGTCTTTTCATTTTTGTCAGCTTTCAAATAAGAAATTAATTTTCTTTCTGGATCAGATAATAATGGAAATTGAAATTCATGTTTTTGTTTGAAGTTTAATTGAGCTTTGATAGTATCATTACTTAAACCAAAAATTTGAAAATCTTTAGTAGAAATTTTATCAGTTTCAGTTAATAGTTTGTAAAAATCTCTAAAGCCTTGTGCTTGTTTAGTACAACCAGGAGTACTAGCTTTTGGATAAGCAAAAATCAAAGTTGGCTTACCAGCTTTAATGATATCATTTTCAATATTGTAACTTCTCCCACTATCATCTTCTAAAACAATATCAGATAATTTCAATTCAGGAGTCTCTATTTTTTTTTCAATTTTTGTTTTTAAATTTTCTTTTTTACTTTTCCCTTCAGAATTTTTAATTGGTTTAGAAACTTTTTGTTTTTGATTTTTAGTAGAAGATCTTAAGGTTCTTTCAGACATAATGTAATATTTATTTGTAAAAAAAAAAGGTAATAAACAAAGATTTGATTGATCAATAGAAAGTTGGTTTATTTACTGGTTACTTTTAAATTCTAAAGCAAATTAATTTCATAATAAAAATATTATAAAAAGATAAACACCAAAAAACACACACCCATTTATTTAAATGGTTGATTTATTTTCGGTCTTTTGCGAAAATAGAGAAAACGTTTATAGGATTTTTTTTTTTAAAGGTGAAAAAAAAAACAAAAATAAAACAAAATTTCCCCATATAAGTAAACCTAAATTTAAATAAGAAAAAACATAATATATGTTAATCCTTTTATTTTGAAAATAGAAAGTATAACAAAAAAATATAAAAAATAAGTTCTTTCTAATTATGATTGACATCATACCTTCTTATTATATAGAATATAAATGTATATTAATTAAATTAATATTCTTTTTTTAAACATTTATTTTTAATTTTATTTCCTAAAAGGGATATCTAATATATATTTTTTTATGAAGAAAAAAAAACACAAACCTAATTTTATTCTAGACTTTTTTTTTGACTTATAACCGTTTAGCCCATGAATTTTGGTGCTTCAATAATGAATGTGTTATTTTACCTACAGGTCAAAAAAAAAAAAAAAAAACAAATTAAAAATAATTTTTTTTTTCTTGGGAGGATCAAAAAAGTTGTCCATATGTGAAAAATTACCTTTTTCTTGAATTTTTAAATTTTTTTTTAAAAAATAAGAAAATTAAGAGAGACAAACCAAGGAAAGTGTTTCAATTTAAAGGGGTTTTTTATTATTATTATTATTATTATTATATAAATATTCTATTAGTTAGTTGAAATATACTTGCTTTATTTATTAACCTAGAATAAACTTTTAAACTTCTTTCATATTGATAAAGTATTGTATTTAAAAATAAGTTATTATTATATATTTTTAAAAAAAAAAAACAATAATATTAAAAAAAAAATTTTTTTTTGTTTTTTTTTTCTATACATAAATTTAGAATTATATTCTAAATTAATACAACAAACCAAGGAACATTTATATCTTTAATAAATCAATAAAAAAATAAAATGTCTTCATATACTTATTTGGACTGTTATAGTTCATTGCCATCATCATTTTCCTTATTAGATACATATGATTATCAATCTATTGGATGGTGTTCAACTCAATGTTATGATGATGATTCAAGCAATAAATACTTTGCTTTATACAACCATTCTTATTGTTATTGCTCCTCAAGTAGTATTGATACTTCTTCTTTGAGTACTAGTGATTCTTGTACTGCTTATTGTTTTGGTTATTCTTCTGAAATGTGTGGTGGTACATCAGATGCATATTCTATTTATGAATTCGATGATGCTATATCTTCAAGCAGTGGTTCATCCTCTGATTCATCCAGTTCATCATCTACTTCTTCTGGAGGCTCATCATCTAGTACAAAAAGTAGTAGTAGTAGTAGTAGTTCAAGTTCTTCAACCAACTCTGCTAGTTCAACTATTTCTACAACCACTTTATCTTCTTCTTCCTCCTCCTCAGATTCCTCTTCTTCAGCATCTTCCTCTTCTTCAAGTGAAGTAGTAAATACTGTGACTTCATATGTTACTTCCCAAGTTGTTTACAGTACAACAACTTCTAGTTCAGGTGCTTCTCAAGTTGTGGTAACACAAATAGTATCTACTGTCATATCTACAGCTACAAAAGAAGTTGTTGCTTCTTCATCTTCATCAAGTAGCCATTCTTCTAACAAACATATAGGTGCTATCGTTGGTGGTGTAGTCGGAGGTGTTGTTGGTCTTATAGCTTTAGCAATCTTGGCTTTATTACTAATGAAGAGAATTTCTAAAAAGAGAGAAGCTGAAAGACTAGAAAGAGAATACCAAGAAGCCATCAAACCTAGAGCATTTGGTTTAACTTCCACAGGAATGATTGCTAACAAAGATATTGAAAAGATTTATCCTGATAGTAGCAGTGGCAGAAACTCTGGTTTCAGTAATAACAGTAATAATAGTGGACCAAATGGCGGTAACATGAATACAGGGGCAGCAACAGCAGCCGCAGCTGCAGCAGCTGGAATTGTAGGAGCTGCCGCTTTAAGTAACAATTTAAATGATGAAACTTTTGCCAGACCATCAGCTTTAGCAAATAAAAACAATAGAGTAAGTGAATATGATATAAATAAAGAATTTGAAAGTGGCTATGTTGAACAACAAATTAATAGTAATAACAATAATGGCAATCCATTTAGCGACAAACATGAAACAACTTCTGATTTAGATCTTGATAATAATAATAATAATATTCAACATAATAATGACCATGAATTAGGCTACAGTGATGATTACGCTGGAGAAGATGAAGAAGGATCTGATAATTATGTTGACTTTGGTGATAATGATAGAAATGATGAACAACGTAGTTATGACGATTACCAAAACAATTCTGAAAGTGGTGATTATGCTGATAATCTTTCTTTAGACGATGAAGAAGATGATGATGAAGATAACACTGGAAATGGTTTAACTGTTGCTAATCCAGATAGCGATTAGTTTGTTTTTTAATTTAGGAAAAAAAAAAAAGAAAAAGAAAATAAATGAACAAACAAGAATATGGATAATAATAATTGAAAATTAAATAAAAAAAGTTATAAACAACTATTGAAATTGTTTTTAATAATATTGAACTCTTATCATTTTTAACTTTAAAATGTTATTACGTACATATATATTTTAATATATATTACTTATATTTGAAAGTGAAAAAGGAAACTCATTTACCCATTCAATGTACTTTTATTTCTTTGGTTAATAATACTTAATATATATCTTTTCTCTAAAAAAAAACAATTCATTTACAAATATATATTTATCATTGTAATTTTTATTATTTAACAATAATATATTTACTAAATTCTATCTATTTATGTATATACTATATATATTTAATCAGTTGTTAATTAATATTTACAAGTGAATATTTTTTTTGTCTAATATTCGGACTTAGTTTGCAATTCTGAGTTCTAGTATTAGCTTATGACCTTGTTAGGATCAGGGGTTCCTTTATGGTATGTTATATGCTAAATATATGAAGAGTGTACTTTGGATAAAGTAGAACTAAAGGCTTAATGTTTAGGTCGTCAGTATAATATAATTACTTAAGTAAGGGTTGATCTAAAGATATGTTTAATAATGTAGGGATGAGGTTTATTAAAATAGATGTAACAACAGATCGTTTTTATAATACATAGTTTTATTAAGTATATAAGATATATGTGTGATATACTTAATTAATATTATGTAGAAACATAAACTCTAGAGAATTCGATATCAGAAGAAAAGGTCTTGTTTAAATACTTGTTGTTTTTTGCAGCCTTAAAATATTTACACCAAATATATTTTCCTTTCCTTTTCAAGAAAAATACCTTTGCTGAGGGTTGATATCTCAGACATTTTTTTACCCGATTATTATTATTATTTTTACGTTCTTTTCCGATAGCAATTATTTTTAATTATTTCGGTGAAATATTTATATGGGATTCTCTTTTACAAATTTTTTTTTTTTTTTTTATCCCCTTTAAAAAAAAAAAAATTACCAAATAAATAAAAAAAAAAAAAAAGAGCGGGAGAAGGAGAGAAAAGTCGCAAGAAAGAATTTTAACACAAGAATCAACAAATTAGGAAAATTTTTTTATATTTTATTTTATATTAAATATAATTTTTTATATAAAACTTTTAATAAAACCACCAAAAATTATTGAAAAACAAGTACTTTTTTTTGTTATTTTAATTTATTAAAAAAAAAAGATAACCTACAAACAAATAATTATTATTTAATTATTACTATGATTTGTGACGAACCTGTTCCTAAAGAAGAAGAACCAATCTTGGAATGCTTACTTAACTATAGAAACCAATTAAACACATTAAAACAAGACAGACATACATATTTAAACAGTGGTACCATATATGAAATATACCACAAAGTTTTAACAAAAGTACACTTATTGTATGAAATTAGAGGATTTACTGAAGCAAGCAATGTTCAAAAATTACAAAGCAATAGAGTTGACTCTGTTTTAGATGATGTAATGCAATTAACATCCTTATCTTTCATAACTTGTGGTTTAAAAAACACAGCTCCAGCAACTTTTGCTCATTTATCTACCGTACAAAGATTATTGGAACATTTAGAAGAAAGTAAAGTTTACACTTTTCATGATTTATCCCCAATTAAAGAAAGATTATTGGAGATTGAAGATATTGTCAAGAAAAACGCATACCAACATATTCATTCAGAAGATACACAAAGTAATAATCTTTTATCAATATCAGATAATGAATTAGTTAAACTTGAAAAAGAAAATGATGCAACTGAAGATTTCTTGTTGAAGAATAAATTAGATGAATGTCTTGATGAATATCATAGAATTGAAAACAAAATTGAAAAGATTGATCCTCAATTGGAAGAATTAGTTCAAAAGTTGTACTCCATGAGAAGAGAATTATTATCTGTCACCATATCATCAAAAAATAATAACAATAAATTATTTGTTCATAAAACTGTCAAAAAATCTGTTGAGGAATCCCTTGGCAATGATTCAGCAATTGAAGATGATAATGAAATACAAGCTTTTATTACAGCTTGTAGTGAAAGATTAAAATCAATAGAAGATTCTGATATTGTTTCATCAGAAAATATTCAAACTTTATCTGGTTATTCTGTTTTCTTTGGTTTACTAGATGAATGCCATGATTTAGTCAATGATTTGGTTCACCAACAAATTTATGATAATGATAACAACACTTACTACAACAATCCATTCTTACAACAGATATACCAAAAATTAATTGATATAAAAACTTCTTTGGAAAACTTGGTTGTTACTAGAAGATGGACTTTGAGAGAGACAGATTTATTCCACTATCAAAAACAATTGTCTGATATTGAAAAATTAAGATCTGGCTCTTCTTTCAGAGATCCAAATGATAAAGAAAATGACCCTTTCAAAGATGAAAATAAGTCCCCTTCTATTTTGTTATATTTGTTGAGAAGATGTTATGCCATAATTTACAAGTTGATTGAAAGTAGTGAACCAATATCTGAATCATTGCAAAGAATACATAGTCATCTATCAACTGTTAGACGTTGTTTATTGCAGATTAAAAGAATGGGTGGTGTTGATAATGAAAGAGAATTATATCCATATCAATTAAAATTGTCTTCTATTGATAACAAAAGAATAGATGGTAAATTTTATGATGAAGACGGTAAAATACCTGAAGGACAAGCTTCTTTGAATGTTTTGTTGAGTGAATGTTTTGATATTATTCAAGAATTGAAAGTTGAAGCTGAGGAAAGAAATGAAGGTTTAGAACAAGAAGAATCTGATGATGAAAATAATTTCTCTGACAGACTTGCGAAGGATAATTCTGATAGAGAAGAAATCGAACAATTTGAAGGATCTGAAGATGAAGATGATGAAGCTTCAACAGCTTTGAAAAAATCAGCTAGAAGAGAATCTATTCCATTCACTAAAGATTCTTCTAATAGAGATGTAAGTGAATTAGAACAACCAAATGAAGAAAAAGAAATTGAAGAATTAAGAAAACAACTGCAAAAATTGAAATATGAGAGACAAAAGAAAAGTATGGATCAATCTTATGTGGATAGTGATGATGGTAGTGAATTTTCATATGGCTCAAGTATGCCAGTTTCTTTGACTCCAAGTAATAAAATGTAGTAAATCAAAATATACAAGCATATACATAAATCTAAGCGAAAAAAAAAAAGAAAACAAAAAACATAATAAAAAAATAAATTTGGATAAAAGTGATAAAATTTTAGAAAAAAAAACCCCCATATCCAATACTTTAAATATATATTTCATGATTAAAAAAAAAAAAAAATAGAAAAAAAAAAACATATTTTAATTAAATTATATTCTATCAAATAAAACAAAAGAATTTTAAGAAAAGTAAGAAAGTGGTGGACTTTTATTGTTTTAATACATCTTAAATGTTTCAATATCAATTTATAATAAAAATTCTAAAAGAACTTACAATAAAAGCAAATGTTTTATATATTAAATTTAATTCATACCATTCAAATTATACATTTGACCCAATAATGTGACATGTATAAGTAAAAAATTCTTACGTTAAGAAAAATTTAATAAGGTTTCGTGGTCTAGTAGGTTATGGCATCTGCTTAACACGCAGAACGTCCCCAGTTCGATCCTGGGCGAAATCATTAATTCTTATCTTTTTAAGATTTTTCTTTCAAGCGGTGTAGCGCAGTGGAAGCGTAGTGGGCTCATAACCCATTGGTCGGTGGATCGAAACCACCCACCGCTATTTTTTGCATATTACAATCTATTAATATTTTTTTTACTGTTAACCGATATATATCTATGTAGTCAAAACAAAGTTTGTTGTATTTATTTTTATAAAATATTTGATTTTGTTTGGGGGGAAATAGAGAGGGGAAGGTTTTTTTTTTTTTGTTGAAATACTTTGTTTTGAGGAATGATTCTATTTTTAACTCCGTGTAGATCATGCTTACATAGATGAAAAAAAAAAATAAAAAAATATTTTATTGTGAGAAAGTTTAAGACAAAATAATAGCTTGTCTCTAAACCGATCATATAGGTTTAAACAAGCTCTCACACCATAGACAACTTACTTATTAAGTTATACTTGTATAATTATTTTTTTTGTGTGTTGGTGCATATATAGAGCAAATAATATCAACATTCATTTTATAACCTTTAAAAGTTGCATTTATTTCAAATCCATCACTAATTTGCAAAGTATATTATGTTATTAAAAAGAGATGACATACCTATAGAAGATCAGGATGTTCCCCCCTTAAAAGAACACTTAGGGATAGATTTAGGTGGATACGAACAATATTTGCCAAGAATTGATCAATTCTATATTCCAGAATGGTTTACAATGAAGTTTTTAGTTAATAATATGATATCATTTACACCTCTTCTGTCATATGGAAGCACAGTTGTTAGCATAAGAAAAGTTCAAACATCTATGGGGTTTTCTATAGACATTTGTGCTACTATGCTTATTTCTAGTATTTTGAGAATATCATATTACATTATAACACCATATGAAATAGCTTTGCTAAGGCAATCTATGGTTATGGTATTTATACAGTTGATCCTTTTACACACAAGTTTAAAATATAGACCAGAAGAATATATTTATGATAATTTGGAAGAAGTTGAAAGATTTTTGGAGCTAGTACATGATGTTTGGGTTGAATATTTTCCATCCAATCCATTTATAAGATCTAATCACAGAGAGCTTGTTCGATCATTATCTTGGAAAAATTTAGCAAAATTTTCATACAAAATTTTCTTAGTATGTGTTTATAAATTTTTAAAATTTTTTGATCCAAACTTTAAAAGATATAGACAATTTTGGCAATGGAGAAAAACTTCAGAATTTTGGAAGTTTATCCTTACTTTCACCTGTTTCCAATTCCTCTTAACTTTTATAATCTCTAAAATTCTCAGCTGGGAAAGCATTGCACAACCATTAGGTTCTTTTATTGGTTCATTGGGTTTATTTGTTGAATCAACATTACCATTACCTCAAATTGCAATCTTAGGAAAATTAAAATCAGTTCAAGGTTTCAAACTTATTTTACTAGTATCTTGGTTGTGTGGTGATATTTTAAAAATAAGTTATTTAATATTAGGTGCTTCTAATATTTCTGTTATATTCTTATTTTTTGGTTTATTCCAAACGAGTTTAGATTTGTATATTGCTTACCAATATGTCTTCTTTAAATATTTGTACAAGGGAAAATCTTATTTTGATGATCACCCAATAATTATTCATGATGAAAATGCACAAGAACAAGACTTGGAACATTTAAAGTCTTCAAGATTAAAAGAAAATAGAATTCACAATGAAATTGATGATTTTGAATTAGAAGAGTTTATATAGATATATCAATATTTAATTAAATATTAGTTAAATAAATAAAGATAAGGTTTTATAAAGTGAATTTTAAAAGCGCTATATAATGAAATTAAAATTGAAATTTAAAAAACACAAAAAATGTATACAGCGCTTAAATTTTGAATTTTTCCATATAAGGAAACTGTGTCTTTTCTTTAAAAAAAAAAAACACTAAGCACAGATTAAATATAAATATATATATACAAACATATTAACAATCTATTCAAAAAAGACAAAGAAAAAATAGTATTTTCAACTTTAGATAAAAACATTAATAAAGAGAAAATTATTTATACTTTAACCTTAACTTGAATAAAATCTATTTAGTAGACTGCATCCTTTTTATCTTAAAGAGAAAAAAAAAACATGAATCAATATAGTGAACAAAGTGAAATATTTTTTTCCAGTGGTTTACCAAATTTTAATAAAATATTAAAACATAAAACCAATATATCAAGAAAAAATGTTATTGAACAGTTAGAATTTATCGCTACAAAAAGAAAACAAATAATTTATATTGATAAATTCTCAAAAGACCTTTATGATACATCAAGAAATTATATTGATACAAAACTTGATTTCATTTTACAAGCAGTTAAACAAGGGATAGCTTTTGAAATTCGTTTTCAAAAAAATTCTAATAAGGGAAAAACTACAGTTTATGGATTGCCATTAGCAAATTGTGATAAAAAAGAAAGAGACAAAACTACAAACACTTTAATGTTTATAAACATTTTACAAGAAATAAGTGATATTGCAAGAAATAATAAACTTGTTGTTTTAAGAGATATTTATTACAAAAACGTTTCAATTTATAATAATAAACAAGTAAATTTCAACTATTTGATAGAAAAATTGTCGTTGATATCTGGTATTCAAAGAAACTCTTTAAACGTTGCTGCATCTCAAAAAGGAGAGTATTATACTTTTTCTAAGATTACAATGTCATCAACAAATAACATGAATTGCCCACAGGTGATTTTAAATAAAGGCAAAAATTTAATTCCAACTTGTTTTAATGTCAACTATAAGGATTATGATTGTATTTCTGGTGAGACTACCCCAACACAAGTACTAATTGTGGAAAAAGATTCTGTATTCTCTGATATTGTTAATAATATAAACCCATGTTTATTACAAAACTGGATTACAGTAAGTGGAAGAGGACAACCTGATATATTATCTAAAAATTTTGTAAAAATGCTAAGCAACTGTAAAAACATTAAAAAGATTTTAGTATTGACAGACTTAGATCCTTATGGCATCTATATTGCTTTGAATTACATGTCTTCAATATTCCAAACAATACTTTTAGAGTCTAAAATGACAAAACCAAAAGTAGAATATCTAGGCGTAAAAATTCTAGATCTACTAATGGAGAAACAATTGGTCACAAAAAACACTGATAATTATAAGGATAATAAAAATTTTTTACATTATACATCAAAGGATTATAAGATTTCCACAAATGCTATTAAAAAAATTTCCAGTTCCCCTTTTTTTCAGAAACAAGAAGCAATTAAGAATCTATTATATGAATGTCAAAGACAAATGTTTTTTGGTTTCAAAGCTGAATTAAATAGTTTAAAAGGTGGTAATTTTTCAAGTTGGATTGAAGAGAAAATTAATATATATACTTAAAAACATATATATATATATATATATATTAGTTTTATGATTTTAAAGAAATTTTAAATAATTGGTGTATCATGTGCCGTTTTAAAAATATAAACTAAAAAAAAAAAAATTTTTTTTTTTGTGTGTGTATACTAAAAAACCAAAATATTTTGCTGTTCATTTAAAAAAAGAAAAAAGAAAAAAACAAATTTTAAACATTTCAAATTTTGATCTAATTTAGAAGTGTGAACAAATTTAAAAAATACATAAGCAAAAAACCAAATAATTTTTTTTTTTTGTTCTTGTTTTATATTTCAGTTATTATAAACTGAAAATAAAATCTAGTATATCTTGTTTTAAAGTTAATATTAAGTAAAACAAATAGTACACATTAGCTTCTATTTTTAAAAATAAAATAACAACAAAAACATTATTTGAAGAGACATTCAATAAATTCTTTTTAATACAAACAGAAAACAAGTTTTATTTCTAGTTTTTTTCTTTTTAATAAAAACATATATTTATAAACCAATCTCAATACATTATGCTTAAAATAACATTTGTTTCCATATTAGCTATATTCTTTAAATTATTTAGCTTATCCACAGCAAAAGCTACTTCATACTCCCCAGTTGTTATAGCTTTAGCTTCTTTTACTAAAGAATGTTTATATTACGATTTATACAATGATGATGATGCACTAGTGGTTTCATATCAAGTTCTTACTGGTGGTAACTTCGAAATAGACTTTGAAATCACATCTCCAGATGGATCTGCTATTATTTCTGAAAAACAAAAAAAATACAGTGATTTCGTCTTGAAATCATTTGGACCAGGTCAATATTCCTTCTGTTTCAGTAATTCTTACGGTACTGCTCTGAAGAAGGTTGAAATCACTGTTGAACCAGATAAATCTATGGAAAGTTTAAACCAAGATAATGAAGAAAAACCAGAAGATATAGTTTCCAACCATGCTATTGAAGAAATTGATAGAAACTTGGCCAAAATTACTAAATTAATGAACTACCTGAGAGCTAGAGAATGGAGAAATAAATCTACTGTTGAAAGTACTAGTTCTAGAATTGTATGGTTCTCTGTTGTTATAATATGTTTAACTTTTGCTATAAGTGTATGCCAAACTTTATATGTTCAATTCTTTTTCAATGGAAGATCTAGAGGTTTTGTATAAATAGAATATTAAAAAAAAAAAAAAATTAAATTATTGAATCAACATATTTAATGTTATTATATAATTATTTTAATTAAACAAATTGTTTAATGTTTTATTGTAAAAAATAATATATATTGCAAAAACAGTACATAAATTATATCCGTAGTATAAACTTTTTTTTTTTTATATAGATTTTATTCTGTTGTGTGTAATTTTTTTTTTTTACCTTCTTTTTCGGTGGCAAATAATTATTTGTATTTTTTTAATATCAATATCAATAGAAATGATAATATATAATCTTTTTAAAATTATTAAAAAAGAAAAACATATCAAGACCATATAACCCAAAACAATAAATAAAGGGAGGATAATACAAGAAACAAAAATGACTATAAATAAAAAAACAACAAAAAGTAACAATAAGAAAAAAACTATTTCTGATTATGATACTGTAAACAAAGTACCAAACTATGAAGTTTCAGAATTAGCTTTTGTTAGTAAAAACACTAAACAATATGATGCATTAATTGCTGCAATTCAAAAAGAAGAAATGGCTCCATATTATTTATACTTAAAAGAACAAGATACAAATATGCCATTTGATCAAACAATATATGAACAGTTAGTACAAAAAAACTCTGAAAAAATTAAAGAATTAAAAGATGAAATTACAAAAAATGAAGAAAATGATGAAGGAGAATTAGAAAAAGCTTACTGTTGGGTCAAACTTGGTGAATATTATGCTCAAATTGGAGATGTTGAAAATAGTTTAACAACTTTTGAAAAAGCCTCAAGTGCTAGTATTTCTTTAGGTGGCAAGATTGATATTATGTTGACAATAGTTAGAATTGCATTATTCTTTAATGATCAAGTTAAAGCACAAGAAAAATTAAATCAAGCTGATGAGATGATTGAAAAAGGTGGTGATTGGGAAAGAAGAAATAGATTCAAAACTTATAAAGGTATTCATTTGATGGCTATCAGAAACTTCCAAGAGGCTTCTGAATTATTAGTTGATTCCTTGACAGCATTTACCTCTTTAGAAATTGCTTCATATGAAGACATTGCTGTATATGCTTCTGTATGTGGTATTTTATCATTAAACAGAAACGATTTGAAAACAAAAATAATTGACTCTCCAGAGGTACTTGTAGCCATGTCTACATCTGAACCTTTACAAGCTATAATTTCTTTAGCTATATCTTTATACACATCTGACTACAGCTCTTTCTTTCCATTCCTATTACAAACTAGAGAAAAAGTCTTTTTACCATCAAAATTCCTAAACCCACATACTGATTTCTTTTTGAGAC
This sequence comes from Hanseniaspora valbyensis NRRL Y-1626, assembly GCA_001664025.1. Classification (NCBI taxonomy): domain Eukaryota; kingdom Fungi; phylum Ascomycota; class Saccharomycetes; order Saccharomycodales; family Saccharomycodaceae; genus Hanseniaspora; species Hanseniaspora valbyensis. Next base: position 149,082 of record LXPE01000007.1, read on the forward strand.
AAATGAGAATTAAAGTTTATTCACAACTTCTTCAATCATACAAAACTTTGTCCTTGAAATCCATGGCTGATTCATTTGGTGTATCTATTGAATTTTTGGATTCTGATTTAGGTAAGTTTATTCCTACGAAACAATTAAATTGTGTTATTGATAGAGTTAATGGCATTATTGAAACTAATAGACCTGATAATAAAGATGCTCAATTTAATTGTTTGATTAAACAAAGTGATTCTTTGATTTCTAAACTTCAAAAATATGTTGCTTCAGTTAAAATTACAAGTGACTAGATTATATATATCTATATAATTGTTAGATTTATAAAGGTAAATTAAAAAAAAAAAAGATTTTTTTTTTGTGTGTACTTGTAATCTCTTGTATTAAAATAAACATTTAATCATTTAATTAAAAAAAAAAAAGAAAATATATATATATTTTTTTTAATAAATTTTTTGCACAAAAAATATTAATCAATTCTCTCGATTTAAACTAGAAAAAAAAAAGAAAAAGAAAAGAAATGTTTTTTTCTTAAATTAAATATTAAACAGAAATATATTCATACCACTAGCACTTAAGATATTGTTGTAATATGGGAAAAACTCTGTATCAAAAAATATCTACTGAAGATAATTTGACTCAATTTTCAAAAGGCAGTTTTGATTGGACAAAAGTTAATAATTTAAGACTGCAGCAAAAGTATCAGCCAGATTTTAAATCAGATAACGACTTTCAAAATAAAAAAGAATTGAAAAACATTTTAAAACAAAAAATCAACCATCTTATGTTGATTGAACCAGATACATGTGATATATTTGGTCCACAAAATTCAAAAAGAATTATAAGAAGAAGAGCACAAAATCCGAATGATATCTCTAAAGAAAATACATATCTTGGTTCCAAAATAGATGATTCTCCTGATTTACAACAGACTAGTAAAAGCCATTATTCAAATATCATTAATAATAATCCACATAAAATTTCCGATAATAATGAAATTTCACCATTAAATATAGATTATAGTGAGCTAAATTACAAAATTAATAATAATGAAATAAATCCTGATCAATCATACCAAAGTGTAATGTTCAATGGAGAAAGTATTGAAATTGTAAAGAATTTTAGCTTTATAAAAATTCTTGTTAATAAAGTTATTGAACAAGCTATTTTTGCTTCAATTGTTTTAAAAAAATTTCAAAAAAGCCAGTATTTTATAACAAAAGATTCAAGACTTCAAAAAATAAATTTAGAAACTCAACTTGCTATTTTTGTTTTATCAGTTATATCATATTCTTTATTTTTTTTATCAATATTGTTTAAGTTTAGCAATGTATCCTTACTATGCAGTTCAATTACTTGTTGTATTTTCCAAATGATACTGCAATATTTTGGAATTGATTTTGCTGATAATGATAAAGAAACTACAACTTTAATTTATTGTCAAACTGCTATTTGGAATACGATAAATAAATCCAATTTACCTTTTTTTTTAAAAAAGACTTTAATTTTACAAAAAGCACTCTTTAATGTGTTTTTTATACTATTCCTTAGCAAAATATTGTTCAATTTTTATGGTGAGGAAAGGAAAAATACTGAAAAATACTTGCATAATTTTACGTTATTAAATATCTTTTTATTACTGTTTGAACTAGTTCATAGAATAATACCAGTTTTTGTAACCATCAGCTTATCTGATAAAGAAGAATTGAAATACAGACAACAAAAGGAATCTGTTGAAGTTAATAGTTTAGATTCGGGTTTTATGAGTCAGTTTATACTAAACAGTGAGTAAAAGGCTTTTAAAAAAGATAATTTTTGTTATTAAAAAAAAAAGAAAAATTGTATACGAAAAAAAAGATAAAATAAAGGAATTAATCGAGGAATTTTAAAAATGACTGACATATCCCAAATAGGGAATTTGATGCATTTGATTAAATATTATTAATTTTCTTTCTATCTTTTTATTTTTTTTTAAAAATAAATAAAACTTTGAATATAAATTAAATAAACAAGATATAATTAAGATACTACAAATTTAACTCTCTATATAAGTTCATTAAAATAATAATAATAATAAAAACAATTTTTTAAAATTAAAATGTTAACAATTTATTAAAGAAAAAAAAACTTCTATTATTAAGCCTAACGACACTTGTTTGAATCTATAATTATAAGTTTAATCATTTATGGAAAAATATCCTTTAGCTTTATATTCACCTATAAATTCGATCAATAAACAATATCAATTGGTAAAACTTCCTAATGGAATTTTGTGCCTTTTGATCAGCGATCCATCTGAAAAGACTGCGTCTTGTTCTTTAACAATTGCATCTGGTTCTTTTAATGACCCTGAAAATCTTCCAGGTTTAGCTCATTTATGTGAACACATGATTTTAGCAGGTGGTTCTAAAAAGTATCCATCAACAACTGGTTTTACAGATGAATTATCAAGAAACAGTGGTCAAAAAAATGCTTATACAACTGGTCAAGAAACTACTTTTTATTTTTATATGCCAAATGCAAATATGCTAAGAGAAAAAAATAATTTTAGTGAAAAACCACCTTTTGAAAATTTATTAAACATATTTGGTTCATGTTTTGAAGAGCCTTTATTTAAGAAGAATGAATTAAATAATGAAATTTTTGCTATTGATAATGAACATTCTGGTAACAAAGCTAACCAAAAAAAGCTTATGTACCATGGTGCTAGAATATTGTCAAATAAGATGCATCCATTTAGCAGATTTGCTACTGGTAATTCTCATACGTTAAAAAATGTGGCTGCTGTAGAAAAGATTGATTTAACAGATGAATTAAAAAAAATTATTGATAATTATTTTTATGGAAATAATATGACTCTTTGTATAAAAAGTTCTGATTCCTTGAATATTCTATTAAAACATGCTAATAATGCATTTGGTGCAATAAAACCATATCCTTTACAAAAAAATGGTATACTAAATAAATTCAAGCTAGGTGGGAATAGCTCTAAAAATACTTTATCGTATTTAAAAAATAATAATAGTAACCCTGATGCAATCAATTTTTCAGTTTTAGAACAATCTTGGAATAATAAAATAGGTAATATTGATTTATTTTCAAATTTCGAAAATAATATGATTTTTATAAAAGGAAAAGAATCTTCAAGCTTGTTAAGATTAGTCATGCCAATATTTCACAATGATTTATTAAAAATGAGTTTTGATAAAAAAGATTTAGCAAAGTTTTGTAATTATTGGGTTGAAATTTTTGGTGAAGAATCTAAAGGATCATTTGATAATTATTTGAAATTAAATGGGTTTGTAAGTTCCTCCTTATCTTTTATCTCAGAGTTTGCTATTAACAACGATGCTTTAGTTTTAGAATTAATGTTGACCAAAAAAGGCTGGAAAAATTTAAACGTTATTATATCAACTTTTAAGAATAAGTTTATTAAGTCATTATTAGATGAACATAATATCAAACCTTTAGCTAAAGCATTTAGTGAACATAATTCAATTGATATTTTAAAATTCCTATATCAAGATGTCACTCAAAACCCAATCAAAGAATGTTTAACCTATTCCTCTCAAGTATTATCAAAGTCATTTAAAGATTTTATTGACAAAAATTTCTTATTAAAAGGGACTCCATTCATTTTTTATAAAGGAGATTCTTATGCTGAATCTTCTGAAGGAAAAAAATATTGGCTAGGTATTGCAAAAAAATGGCAACAGTTTTTATATTTTATAAGTAGCCAAGATTCTTTAAGATTTATTATTACAGGAAACCCAGAAACTGTTGACTTAGGTGAAAGTATAAATCTTGATTTGGCCAATAAACAAAAATATCTAATAGATCCTCATTTTGGTTTTTCTTATTATCAAGCAAAATTAATAATTAGTACTGACTTAGAAAATATTTCTGATTACAAATTTGGAGTTGCCTCTTCTAATAAATTTATTCCATCTATTGCTAGAAACAATAACAAAACTCTATTTCAAGCATTAGAAGCTTCTAAAAAATCACATTCTGAAGAAGATTCAATGGGTTTAGTAATAATAAACTCAATCCATCATACAAAACCAAAGTTAGTCAGTGAAAATGAAAAATATCAGCTATGGGTTAAAGATGAATCTCATAACACAATTTTTAAATCTAAATCACTTTTAACTATTAATTTGATTAACGATTCAATAAAACCATCTGCAGTAAACACTATGTTTTTAGAAGTTTTGACAGAAATAATTGGAATTAATATTTCATCCATGTTGTATCCAGCCATTAAAATTGGTTATTCTTTGTCAATTTCACCAAGTGTAAGAGGTAATATCAACCTAAAGATCAGTATTGATGGTTTTACTGATGGTTTATTAAATATTTTAGATAAGTTGATTACTTCTATAAAAGATATTGCTGTTAATGACATTGATAGAGAGGTATTAAAAAAAGCTAGAATTAATGTCAGAAACAAATTTGAAAGTGCTGCAAATGAAAATGGATTCAAGCTAGCTTTAATTGGTTTATACATTGTTCTTGACAAATCTGTTTGGAATGTAACTGATAGAATTGATGCTTTAGAGAATCATATTGATATGGAGTCATTTAAAGAATTTGTTTCTAATTTTGTTCAAAATTTAAAAGTTTCAATCATTCATCATGGTGATTTAGGTTCAAAATCCAGTCAGTTAATAAATAAACATTTGAGCAATGTTTTAACAAACCACCTTGATATTGAATCTTCTGAAATACCAACTTTACCTTGTTTGTTTAACATCAAAAACACTCCTGGAACTAGTTTATTGCCAAAAGGATGTGACTTTATTGCTAATGAAACACCTTCAAAAGATGATCCAAATAATTCCATCTGTTATTTCTTACAAACTGGTAAATTTAATAATGACAAAGCTGCAGATCCATTAGGGTTTAACTCAGAAGAACTATTTAATCTAACAAAACTAGCAGAATTTATTTTTGAGTTACATTTAGTTCCAGATTTAAGAGTTAAAAGACATCTGGGTTACATTGTAGCTGGAGGATCTAGAACTTTAACTGACACATTTGGTTTACAAATTTCTGCAATGTCATCATTAACACCTAAGATTATGGAACAAAAAATTAGTGATTATTTGTATGATTTAGAATATAGTTTAAGCACTTTTTTAACAGAAGATTCTTTCAAGAAACATTATATCAATGAATTTTTAAAAGTTTTAAGAAGCACTGGAGAGTTAGGACAAATTTTGGAAGACACTTCATTACCTTCAGACATTTTACAATCAGTTCCTGCAAACTTTATCATGAACAGTGATTGCTTACTACAAAGTCAATATAATTTCCATAAAAAGTTGGTTGAATCTATCATTTTGAAAAGATACAACTTTGAAGACTTAAACTATGATGATACATTAAATTTAGAATTTATATCATCAATAAAATTATCAAAGTTTTTAGAATTTTTCAAATACTATGTTTCTATAGAGTCTCCAAATAGATCAAAGTTGTCAATTCATATTTCCACTGAAATGACAGAAAAGGAAATTAATAAGAAAATGATTTCAATGCAAATAAATGGATTTTTGAAGATGAAAGGTTTTAATTTTGATTCAGAAGAAATAGAAAAAATTGTTGATAAAAATAAAACCAATACAACAGGTATTTTAAAAGATTTGTATTCTTATTTTTCAGCTCAAGGTGATGGAATGAAATTTTTACTAGCTGGTGTCAAAGAAATGATCAAAGCAATAGCTGCTGGGTTAGTACAAACTTCTAATTCTTCATCAACTACAACAACTTCATCTGAAAGTAATGTTCTTGATGTAGGCCATATGATTAATAAAAATAAAACCACTGTAAAGAGCAATGGTATAAAGCAAAATAAATTAACAGATTCAAATTACTTTAGAAATAGAGAACAAATTATATAAATACTTTTTATAGAACCTCTTTTTAAAAAATTAAAAAAAAATAAAAAAAGAAAATTAATAAATAATATATATTAAAGAAATAAAATAAGCGCAAAAAAAGAAAAAAAAACTTTAAGCGAATAAAATTAACTGTTGCCGGTTATTTTTCAATTATATAAAATATAAATAGTCAAAATTACACACACACAAAAAAATGATTTAATTAAAGATTTTTCTTCATTAATTATAATATTAGAATAAAATAAATAAATAAACCAAAAAAAAATCCCTATAAAAATGAGTAAAAATCTAATACTTGTAGATGTAACTCAAGATAAAGAGTGTGTAAAACATTGTCATACAGAAAATTCTGTAACTTGGGGTGGCAAACCATATACAACTGAACAATATGTAGAAAGGGAAAATTTTTTAGGGGAGCAAGATATTTGTTCAAATCCAAAACTTGATGAAAGTCTTGAAGAATATAGAAAGTATTTGGGTATTAAATATTTTGCATTTAAAGATTTGTCATTGCCAGATACAGGAAAATGTTCTCAAATTGTTTCAGCATTAGAAACATTAAATCGTGTTGCTTATATTAAAAAACCAAATTCTGAACAAGAAATTCCAATACTTTCTATATGTATTGGTGGTGTTTATACTCCACAAAAGTTTAGAGGTAAAAGATATGCTTCTTCTATGATGTCAGATTTGAACAAATTTTATGATGATATTGCATCCAAACATCCACAAGATTCATTCTTGAAATACACAACTATCTTTTTGTACAGTGAAGTAGGAGGATTTTATGAAAAATTTGAATATGCATCTAGACATGTTCCAATACATTACTTTGAGAATGATTTCAAATTGTTGAAATATATTGAATCGTTGAGAGAAAGTACAAAAAAAGTTGTGCCTTTAGTATTAGAAGATATTAATAGCGATTTAGTCACATGTTTGAAAGCAGAAGAAGAAGAATGTGAAAAAGCATCAAAAAACCCTCAAATTTCCAACAAATATAAATTTTACATTAAGCCAGATGTTGATATATATAGATGGTTTAAGGCAAGAGATAAATACACAGCAGGTATTATTTCTTCAAAACTTATTTCAGAAAAGCCTTTAATCGATGGATTTAAAGTGGAAGATTCAAAATCACATATAATCTGGCATCACAGTTGGAATGAAGACAAGTTATATGTATTGAATTGGTATATTGAAAATAATTCTACAGATGATGCTGTGACTTTATTGATAAAAGCTTTTGAAGAAATGGGAAATTACAAAATTAAGAAACTAGCTGTATGGGATGAGGATTTGAGTGGGAAAACATTAAAAAGTATTTTTAAAAATATTGAAGAACATGATTCTGTTCATATAGGTAATGAAAATAGTTCTTTATCAGCTATTCGTGCTAAATGGTTGGATGATATCAATGAATTAATATGGACAAATAATGGAAAATCTTCATGGTTTTAACTATATTATATATTTAAAAAAAAAGAAAAAACATATTTAAAAGATTTTATAATATTATGACGCGTAAAAAAAAAAAAAAAATCTTTTTTTTTTTTGGAACTAAAAAATACACGAATTTTTTTTCTTGTTAATTTGAAATAGTTGAAATTTTTTTTCTTTCTTTCTCTCTTCATCATTTAAATGAGTTTTGTATATAAGCAAATTAACAAATGAAAATATGTTTTTTTTTTTTTTTAACAAATAAATAAATACATATTTTTAACCATTAAAAAAGCAAGTTTTCTTAAAAAAAGAAAATGACTTCTGAAACAAAAGATCAAATCGAACAACCATCCAACAAAAAACAAAAAATGTCATCCCAATTAAAAGTTCAATTAAGATCATTAACAGCAAAAGCTCCAACTAAAGGTTCTCTTTCTGCTGCTGGTTATGACTTATATGCCTCTCAAGAAACTATCATCAAAGCAAGAGGCCAAGGTTTAGTAAGCACTGATGTTTCTTTCACTGTTCCAGTTGGTACTTATGGTAGAATAGCTCCAAGATCTGGTTTAGCTGTTAAGAATGGTATTTCTACTGGTGCTGGTGTTGTTGATAGAGATTACACTGGTGAAGTTAAAGTTGTTTTATTCAACCATAGTGAAAAAGATTTTGAAGTTAAAGTTGGTGACAGAGTTGCCCAATTAATTTTAGAAAAAATCGTTGAAGATGCTGAAGTCGTTGTTGTTGAATCTTTAGAAGAAAGTGCCAGAGGTGCTGGTGGTTTCGGTAGTACTGGTAAATAAATAAAAATAATCTACTTGAACGGAAAATTAAAACAAAAAAGAACAAAGAAGAAAATGAATTAAAATAAGACTACTTAATTAAACTTTATATATCTAAATGATACCACCTAATAATTTGTAAAAAAAAGAAAAAAGAAATATCATTTCAATTAGATTACAAAAGAATTTAATTATTTTAAAACACATCACGTGCTTAAAATAAATTTATTTGCAATAAATATTATTATTATTATTATTATTTTTTTTTTAAATGTGTAATATTTTTTTTTTTAAAAAAAAAATATTTTACTATCAAAATCTTTTATAATACAGAAAAAAAAAATATATAAAAAAGTATCTTTTAAAACCAAAACAGAAAATAATAAGTTAACAATAATGTCAGAAATTGAAAGGGTAGATAAAATTGCTGCTAAACTCATACATTCTTTTGAAGAAATTTTAAAGTACACTCAATTGAATAATACTCCAGAGCTAGTAAAAAATAATACATTTAAAGCTGATGATGATACTGACGAAGATTATAATGATGATTCCTTTGAGGGGTACTCTGATGATGAAATGGAAGGAGAAGAAGGTAATGCTGGAAATTCCCACAATAATGATATAACAACTAGAAATTTGTTAAGAAATATAAATGCAAAAAGACATGAAATTTCTTCAATAGATTCTATAGAACAAGTGCATGTTGTTCATAAACATTCAAAGAATGTTGTGAAATCATTACAAGAACTTTTATTAATAACTAGACAATTGAAAGAAAGTTGGATTTTAGAATACAATGCTGGCAACAAGAGTATAATCACTGAGGAACAGCTTCAAAAAGCCACAGAAGAGAATATTACAAATAAAGAATATTTGAAAATATGTATACATGATATTCTAGCAAACATATAAGGGCAATGATGATTTTATATATTGTATTTATTGAATATATGTATATATATTCAAAATAAAAGTAATTCCTTAGAATATGAGAGCACAAATTTAGCTAATAAATATATATAATATCATTTAAACATAACTTATTAAATACAGTGTCTCCTTTGAAATAAATAATTTTATTGTTTAACTTTTAGTTTATTTCTACACAGTTTATCGTATAAAAATTGGTAGCGTGATATAAGTGAATTTTTTTTTTTTTTTTACGAATGGATAAGAAACAAAATTACGAACTGGATTATAGTAAAGACATTTTATAACCTTAAGAGCGTAGTCGAATGCACTAAGTCTTATAGCTTTCATGGTAAACCTGGGTGCATATACAAGATCTTAAAATGAACTCCATTGACTCTATTCCATTTTCAACTGAAAAATGTACTGCTATTAACGAAAACTTGTTAAAGTTTGATAAGTTTGCTTCTTTTAAGTTTTCTTTTAACAATTTTTGTTAAAACTATTTTACATTTTCCAATTTATTTAAAAGTTTGGGTGAATATGTTGATGATGATTTTTTTTTTTGTTACATTTTTATAGTGCGTTACCAAACTCCATTAGAAACTTACTTCCAGTTACTGATTATACTTCTTCTTATGAAAATTTTCTTTTTGTTGTTGACAAAATTGGCTGTCATGATATTACTATTGGTGATCCTGCTTTTATACTTTATCATTCAATCTTGAATTCTGTCTTATCTACAAATATTGCCACTGAATATTCTTATTTTAAAGATGCTGCTGTTTATGTTCCTGATCCTATGACATTACAACAGTTTTTGGATTTACACTCTATTGACTTTCCTGGCCCTTGGTGGAAAACCTTTTTGACTTGGTACCCTCATACCATAGCTTCTGCGATGACTGGAAACATTTTTGACTCACCCGATTATAGTCACTCTATTGAAATACTACCTAATGCTGAGTTACCTAAATTTAATCCAATTTCCTGTAAACTTATTCAAAGAATAAGACACGACTGCTCAAATTGGGTTTGTTAAATGATTATACTTAGGTTAAAATGAATACTTATTATACGTGCAATACTACTTTTGTTACTACCAATGGCAAATATCATTACGAGATTATGCCCTTTTGGTTTGAAGAATGATGACTTATATTGTTCAATCTTCCCTTTTTTTTTTTGGATGCTTTGGAAGCTATCTGTCTAATTGCAAAACAATTTAAATGTGATTTTTAAAAAAAATTTTTTTTTCTGATTTTCGTGGGGGGCACTATCCTTGATAAGTAATATGATAATATAATATAAAATACATATTTTTGGTCATACAAGTTTCTTATTTAAATGATAACTATAATTTTTTTCAAAAAAAAAACATTACTTTAAAAAGAATTATAACAAAATTGACAATCACCAAGTTATATTATAAAGCAATATTATCTGTGTTTCAAATTGAGCAGCATGTTAACGGATAAAGATAAATATCTAATTAAAAAGGTCACATTTATTTCTACCAGTGTACTAGATCTGCATTTCAATCCTTGCCCATTTTAGATTATCTTCAGCCAACTTCTTCATTTTACTAAATTTGTCAAAAATAATCAAAATTCTATGAAATAATCCTGTATTAAAAACATTCATATTTAACACAATATCAATAATTAATTTATAAAATCTACCTTTTGGAATCTACAATGGCATTAGTTTTCTTCGATCTTTTTTCAATGTATCTTCCTGTTTGACATTTGGGACACCTTTTACAATAATCCTCTTTATCTTTGTTTTGAGTCTTCCAAAAATAAAATATCTGTTATTTTATTGAAAACAGTTTCTCTTCCAAGATGACCACCGTAAACTAGATTATCATGAAAAATGGTTAAAACTTTGATTACTTGACTTACTGGAGCAACAATTCTTTCTTTGCATTTTAGAAGACCATTCTCAAAACTCAAATTATCTCTTAAAATACTTAAATTGTTATAATTTTGCTGATACTTTTTGAACAGTTTTAAATCAATTGTATCTGGTTCTTCAAAATTAGTTTCATGAGCTTTGATTTTATTAGCAGCAACCATGTTCAAAAACATTGCTGTTCAAAAGACATCTGAATTATTAAACACTTTAAAATCATTAACACTGATATGAGTTTGAGAAAAACTTTCAAAAAGTAAATAACCAGTAACAGTGTAAACAAAAAATTCTTCCGTTTCTTCTACAAATGTTCTATCCCTTTTAACATATTGGGAAAAAAAAAATAATTTACCAATTTCCTCTTTTTGAATTATATGTATTATTTTTCCATGATTTTCCATTATATCTCTTGTTTCCAAACTGTTTACCTTGTTTTCTTTAAGGGGTTTGTATAGCTGCTTTCACCGTTCCCAATTCCTTTGATCTTCTTTTTACACTTGGAATTGCCCCTGTTGCTGGTTTAATATTAATAGTTTGTATTCTAGTTTCCTCTATGTTCATATCACAATAAAAATCCTTAAAGGCTTGAATATAATTTTCTACTGTGCTGTTTTTTTTGGAAGATTTTCAAAAATCTTAGCTGCAACTCTACCTGAAGAGTTGAATGCAAAATAGACAATGACCACTTGATCAATAGTAAACTTACTCATCTCCTTTTTCAAGTCTCTCATTGCCTTGCAAGTTTCTTTCAAATCACCGTCTTTTCTTAACTTATCTGAAGGAAAAGTCAACTTAGAAAATTTTTTAAACAAGAAACCAATTACAATTTGTTTTCCAAAATTTAGTTTTTAATCTTTCCATAGTTGTATCCCAACTTTCCCTTTCTCACCAACTATTTATAAAAAATTTGTAAGCTGTACCAGATAATGATTGCATTGCAACTAGTCTCAGAGCTTCTTGATGATCAGCAATATTACTGTAACATTCCTCTGTGCTTCTAATAGAATCCATTAATCTAGTATACTTTTTAAATCTTACCAAGGAATCTTCTTCGTCACTAGAAAATTGTTCACCATATACAAATGTTCCAGACATAGCATTCCATAATACTTCTATGTTCTCTAATTGAGCAAATGTGCTTGGACCCCACATAACCTTGTAATTTGTTTCATTCTTATCATTATTTTCTTTTTTTTCTTGTAGCATTTCTGTGAAATCTTCTCTTTTTCTCTGGCAAGTTTCAATTCTTCAATTTCTTTCTTTAATAATTCAATTTGTTTTTCAAGACTAGATATTTTTTCTATAATACTATCCCTATTATCGGTGTTAGGAGAAGAGTTCCCATTTTCTACCATGTTATCGTGTGATGCTACATCCTTAATTGTATAACGATCACGCTTGCTTTTTGGGGTGTGATAGATCTAGATACAGTTTCTTTTTCCTGTATGTTTTTCTTTTTTTAATTTGTTATCAATATAATCTTTAAGATGATCAGAGCAAGTGACACTCATTAATATCTAATATATTGAACTTTATTGACAATACCTTTTAAAAATAACAATTTTATTCTAATAAAAATCACTCTTATTTATAATAAAAAATTTGCTGGTTTCCAAAAAAAATTTCTTACATTTAAAAAATAAACTTAATAACAACTAAAATTAAAATAATTTTAAAACCTAATCACTTTAAAAAAAGAAATGTATTTTTTCATTTTATTAAAAAAAAAATGAACAAAAAACTTAAGTTCAGTTTTATTCCTGTTTTTCTCTTTTAAAAAAAAAAAATTCACTTAAATTTTTTCTATACTTGTTTGCAAAATAATTAATTTATTATCTTTTCTCCCAATTCTTTGGGGATAAGCTATTGATTTATTTTTACTAATTAATTATTTTACTGGGCTATCTACAAACTTGAATAAAAAATTTACTCCAATTCTTTGGTTCTACATAGACTGTGCAAATCAGAAATATTGTGGCCCAAGACTCTGATTTACCCATGTGAACTCTGATAAACCTAAGCCTGTTTCCTGTCCAGATATTGCTTGTGGTTTTTAATCTTCTTTGCATAATCAAAAGCGTATACAATTCCTTGATATATTTAATTCAAAACAACCAATAAATAACAGAGACTATATTGGAATAAGCTTCATATCCTTTCTTTCTTTTTTTTTTTAAATGAACAAGGAAGAACCTACTATTCTTACTTAACTTTTAATATTCTTTCACTTAGAAGTAATAACTCTTTTTTTTTCTTTATCTAAAACTTACAGATTTGAACTTTGGGCTACATGTCAAAACAAATGAAAACCAAACATTTCTTAATACTTCACATCAATAAACATTTTTTAAAATTTAACTTACTATTATACATATGTTTATAATTCTTATTTACATCTATTTTAGCATTATTATAATGTTTCTTCTTTAAAAGAAACATACAACATTTAACTTGGGCGTGTGGCGTAGTTGGTAGCGCGCTCCCTTAGCATGGGAGAGGTCTTGGGTTCGACTCCCAACTCGTCCAAAATAATAAGTGTTGTTGTTTAATTTTTTTAACTCTTCTTGAAGAGTTACTACAATTTTTTTATTTATTGCAAAGAATATAAACAAAATCAAACCCAACTACATTCTAATTATATTTGAATATGATATAATTTATTTTTAACATGTATATTAACTCAAAACAAGCAATTTGTATTTTGATCTTCGTAGATAGATCCTATTGAATTGAAATTTTGAGATTAGTGTTTTTTTTTTTTTTTTTTTTTTTTTATTTTTTTTTCGAAAAGAAAAAAAAACAAATGGAATATCGTTAACCCATTAAACCTAATACCATATCTTAAATTAAAAAACAAAAAAGATAGTAATAATAATACCAATTTTTATAGTTTAACCAAAAAAAAAAATGAGTGACATTATACAAGATAATAAATCAGTTGATCCTGATTTTCAATATGATGTTAAGTTTGATAAAAGAGAGTTCTTCACTAATCCAGGCAAAGATCGTTTTGTCGTTGAAGATAGGAATAATGATGGGAGAAAATATGAAAGAGGGAAACTAGGACATTTAAGACAAAGAGATTTTCCCATAGTTCCTAGTGTATCAATGAAGGATGTTAAAGAAGTGGATTACGATGTATTGAATCAATGGAGATCTTCCCAAGAGTTAACAACAGACAAACTTAGAACTAGTAATAATAACAATAATGCTAATAAAAGTATAACAGTAGATGATCTATTATTGACATCTGGTGCAGCAACACAATCAAGAGATTATAAGAGTGGTGTTAAAAATAGTCAAGGATCTATTTTATCAATCGGAAGAGATCTTCAAATCAGACAATTACTTTTAAAATCCATGACAAAACAAGCTTCTTTAGAGACTACAAGTGCTTTCAACAAAAAAATATTTAATAATGTAATACTAAAATACAAAAGTGGTGAAGCATCTGTTATAGCAAATAATGAGGATGAAGAGAAAGAGATTGAAGATAAAATGTTACAAAAAAAAATATATTCTCCTGAACCTTTGAACTATTATAATAGCAATTTATTAAAACATTTAAAATTGAAAAATGGGAAATTGGAAAAAGATATTGATGATATTACCGATCGATTAGGAAATTTTGATGAATATAAATCCAATTTTGTAAACCTCATAGATATTAATAACCTTGAAAACAGTCAGATTATTAAAAAAGAGACAAGTCAATATAATCAAAATGTAATAAATAACAATTCAATAAAACTGAAGAATGTAGAAAATGATATGGAAAAACTTGATCAACTTCTCATAACAAGTATAAACAAAAATCTTCAAGAGACAACTATTCTGAAGAATCTTTATACAGAGACAGAAAAACAACTTGATAAAAAACTGTTCCAAACAAAAATATTTAGTCAAAAGGAGAGGTATAAAAAGATGAGTGGATCAAATTATATAAATAAGTATATATCATCAGATGTTAATAGAGGACGATGAAGAATCATTTATTGCTGAAGATATCAAGGAAGAAGATGGTAGTATATACATATCCCCAAGCACTCTCACTTTGCAGTCAAACAGTTCATTAGTTATGAATGCGTTTTTACTACTAAATGGATTCATGATTTGTTTGATATAAAGTTCATGAACGTTCATAAAGAATTTTTTAAAAGAATTATAATTGATAGTTACAGTCTTATCAGATATGATTATAAACTTTGTGTTTAAATATGTGACATATGCAGTTATAAGATATGACTCATATTCATCTACAGTTCCAAGAAACAGTGATCCTTGTGGAATGCTAGTTATTTGCTGTAATGTTGTTGATGAATTATTATTATAAACAGGCACACTATCAGAATTTGTATTTTTTTCAGCATTTAAAATATTATCACTATAGAAAGAAGTTTTATTAGCATCGGTGGTGTCATTTATATTATTTAATAACAAGTTCCTAGTCTTTTGTTGTAAGTGAGATTTACTGTAATTATTATTACCACTAGCATTTGTATTGCTTTGAATACTGTCAATAACATCAATTGCAGAGTTTGCAATAAATGGATATAAATCTTTGAGTGTATTTTCTTTGTTGGTATCTCCTATAAAAGTTTCATAAATAGTGGAATCTGTGTTACTATCAATTATTGTAAAATATACAGGGGAAATCATTAATTATATAAATAAAAGTGTTATTGGTATTACATATAATAGTTAAATGATTTTTTTTTTTAAAATTGCTAAAAATTGTATATTTTATTATAAAGTTTTTAAAATCTGTTTTCAAAAAAAAAAAAAAAAAAAAAAAAAAAAAAAAAAAAAATAGAATAAGAAAATATATATATGTAAAAAAAAAATAAAAATTAAACTTTGTTTGTTCATTCAAATCACGTGCAATACATACAAACAATATATTATTATTATTATTATTAGAAGCATTTTTTTTTTTTTAAATTTCAGCCACACCAACATCACTTATATTTTGAAAATCAAGCAGCAATCTTTGAATTTCAAATTATAATATTATTTATTATTAAAAAAAATAATAATAATACCGTCTTCTCTCCCCAAAGAAAAAGTTAAAAGATTTTTTTTTTTTTTGTAAGAAATAAAATTTTGAAAAGAAATCTAGAAAAAACACACAAAATTAATGATTTTAATTTAGAAAGACAGACCCAAAAGAAACTACTAAACAAAGAGTATAATAGTTTATATATATATATAAGAAAAGATATATAATTTACTAAATTTTATTATTTTAAAAAGGAACATATGAATTATTGATCAAACTATAACTGTACTATATTTATTACAGATACACTATAAAGAAATTTTATTTTAAACGAAATCTGTTTTTTTAAAAAAAAAAAAACACACACACAATATATAATTCAATGAGTTTAACATATATTAATAGCAGTACAAGGAAAAATGATATACATAATGATAAAAGACATCAAAGTTTAGGTTATTCAGATAGCGATGATTATTCAAACAATAATGTAAAACCTAATAATAGTACCCATAATTCTACTACATCTCCATCTTCAAAGACAGATAGTTGTAGTC
Organism: Hanseniaspora valbyensis NRRL Y-1626; assembly: GCA_001664025.1. Classification (NCBI taxonomy): domain Eukaryota; kingdom Fungi; phylum Ascomycota; class Saccharomycetes; order Saccharomycodales; family Saccharomycodaceae; genus Hanseniaspora; species Hanseniaspora valbyensis. Next base: position 165,586 of record LXPE01000007.1, read on the forward strand.
TAGACTCTCATAAATATAACCATAATGTTGTTGTTTCATCCTTGCATGAGCCTAGTGAATCTGAAAACAGTACCAAATATCCATTACTAACAAGAAAACATTCAGTAATAATACATGATTCATATGATTATGAGTCATTTTTTGATGCTTTGAGCAGACAAATGATTCAAGAAAAAGAAGAGAAAGAACAAAAACATGAGGAAAAATTAGAAAATTTTAAAGAACAAGAAAGAGAAGAGCAAAAAAATCTGCTTTGTGATAATTTTACTGTTAAGGATTTATCAAATTGGTTATTACTCAAGAAAAAAACAAAATTTGATAATGATTATATTTGTTCTGAAAATTCAATGAATAAAATTAGAGATTCTAAACGGATGACTGTTGAGCAGTTAAACAAACAAATGCATATAAATAAAATAAAACATTACATGACGGAATATTATAAACTACTTGAAGAGCAAAATGAAAACAATGCTTTTAACCCACTAAGAACTATAAGAGACAGAGAACTGAAATTACAAACACATCATTTAAATGCTAATGATAATAAAGTTAGTGAAACAACAAAAAATTTCCAAAAATTGATGAGAAATTACCAAAATGTTATTAAAGATCCACCTACCATTCCAGTTTTGACATTCACTAAAAGATATGAATATAGAGCAAGATATGATAGTGATGAAAAAGAAAAATCACATAGTAAAGGACTGTATAGTAGTAATAATAATAATAATAATAATGGTAATCCATCTAAGAAAAAAAATCATAGTAAAAATAATATGACAGATGACTCAATAGATACACCAAAGAGTAAGAACCATCATCATTACTACTATCGTTTAAATTACGGATCACAATCTAAAAAACAACCTAAATATCAATACTGGAAATGGTTTGTTGGTGTTAATGAGAGATGTGAGGATATAACTATCCAAAAAATTCTTCATTTGAAACAAGATTTTATTGGAAAACCTCAAGAAAATTCACGTCTTCTTGTTAAATCAAACCATTCAAATACAAAAAAAGAATCTAGAGCCAATTCCAATGATTTTTCAATAATCGAAAGTGTGGATATAGACAATGATGGTATGGATTTAGAAGGTGATATAGATGAAGAGGAAGAGTGTGAGGAAGACAATAATGAATCTGAGGCTGGTGATATGTCTACAGGATATCCAACAACAAAAAGCTGTAATGAAAAGTTTATTCAAAAGATTCAAGATACTATGGATTATTTATCTATACAAGAACAAGGGAAATGCGAAAAGATAGTATACTTGGAAACAATAATAAACATTTTAATTCAAAAAGCTCAAAGATTTCAATTTGAAAATATTAAACAATTGAAAAAAATCTCAGAATTTGAAATTCCAGATACTATTTGCTTGAAAGATTTGGCGGAGGCTACAAAGATTGAAATACCAACTTGTGAAAAATTAACAAAAATTAGTGAAGATAATGATTTAGCAAATATGGGGATCAGATTGACTGCTATTCAATCTGAAATTAGTACGACTTTACAACTAAGACTTAAAAAAATAACAATGAATGAAGATCAAACAACGGTTGATGAATCTGATGAGAAAAAGGCAGATGGAACTTTTAAAAGTAGACGCCGTGGTAAAAATGAATCCAAAATTACAACAATTGGGTTCTATATTATTGAATTGACAATTAAGTTGATCTTAATTACGATCAGAATTTTGTATGGTTTCTATTCTTTTTTTACTTTTTCAAAAACAAAAAATACAAGTAAATAAATACATATTATACATAAATTTATTTTTTTTAATTATTCATTTAAATATTTACAGGACAATTTTAATTTTACTTATTCTTCAATAAATACACCTCTTTCTGCTGCCTCAGCAATCATTTTCTCTCTTTTCAATCTCATTAGATTGCCCATATCTCTTTTATATTCAACTACAGATGCTTCCCCTTTCCAAGCAGAGACGGAACCAATACAAATAACATGGAAGGCCCATTTCAAAGGCACCCTTAAGTTTCTGAACAAGGGGGAAAATCTATATAATATTAAATGTGCTGGAACGGAAAAGGTTGCTCCTTGTAAAGCACCAATTATAGAAGCTTTGGTTGTAGTTCTAAATATAGAGTCTACTTTTGTTTCAGAATGTGTATATTTATTTGATGAAGACATTTTTCCCTCTTTCTCTTTATAAAGTATATATATATATGTATATATAGTTGTTATTTATATGATCTATATGATACTTGTTTAGTTATGTTATTTTGGGTTTAAATTATCCCTCTGTTTTTTTTTAAAAAAGTTGGGTTGTTTTTTCCCCCTTGTTAAGTTTTTGAGTTATCGGAGTTTCGTCATTTTTCTTTATTTTTATAATTTTTTTTTTTTTAATTAATTAATTGATAACAAAAGTTGACATTATTTTTTAAACAGTTTGAAATATATATAATAAAATATATTTGATTTTTAATAATAACAATAAATGTGAAGAAAAAAAGAGGAAGATATATATATATTTTTTATTCATTCATTCAATTACATATAAAAATAGATATAATTAAGTGAAATACACATCTGGGTTAGATATGCCATATTCCGAATTGTTATTATTAGTACTATTGCTTTTGTTGCAGTCACTTCCGGATGTGTGACATGCATTTCTTGTTGTATTTTGTTGTTCTTTATTTGATACTCCTGTTATTAATATACTATTATGAAAACCCATATTTTGATTTTGATTAAAATTTTGTGATTGGTTTGAGATACTTTGAGAATGGAGTTGTTGTTGAAAGAAATTTGTTTGATCATGTTGTTGTTGCAAAAAACTGTTTATGTAATTTAGTCCATTGCTAGATTTATTGGTTTCTACATTTTCAGTTTCAATTATTTGTTTCATATTAGTAGATCCAGCTCCACATAACTTGTCAATAAATTTTTTAACATTTGCAAATTTATCAACACCTAATGATTCAATAGATTTATCTAGTTTTACTTTATTCATATTGATAATCATTTCGATAGTTTTACTCTTTTCTGAATCATTCTCCAAAGTCTGTTGAATTAAAACTGATACTATTAGATTATCCAATTTCTCAATCAAATAGTTTTTATAATAGTTATTTACTTTATTTTCAAATTTAGGTAAACTAATTAATATTTTTAATGAGATTTCCAATAAATTCCAGATTTCCATATTTAAAGATGAATATTTCAAAGCATATTCGTTATAATCGTATATCAAATTCAAGTAATTCAAATAAGTAGGTTTCACTTTTTCAAATGAGTAGTCATTAATGAAAATATCAGAGCAATCTCTAATATTTTCACTATCTGGTCCATAATGAACCATGTGATCTCTTTCAAATGGGAGCAGACTAACTAGTTTATCAAAATGAGATATCAATTTTTCTCGAAGTAATTTAAATTTGGTTCCATTATTTTGGAAAAATTTGAGTTCAGATTCTTCAATTAAAAATTTTTCCAATCTTGGTTCCATTTGTATAGATTTCATTAGTAAATGGGTTAATTGCTCTTTACTCAAAATATCTAAAATTCTATTAATATTCAGTTTTACTGGTTCTTGATTTATAAATGATGGGTTATTGTAGATTTGCTGTTTAGATCTAAATCTTTTTGATGAGAGATTGTTGGTATGATTAATGAGATGTCTTTTATGAACATAGGATGCTGTTGAAGGTGATATATTAGAATTTAGAATATTTTCTGCTGTATTGTTATCAAAATCATCTAGTTGTCTTTTTCTGTTATTATTACTACTAGTAGTTGACGACGTAAAACTTGCAGCTATAGATTCATTATATGAAGACATAATAAGTATTTATATATATATATTAATAAAACAAAGTAAAAAAAAAAATGTTATTACTTGGTTTTCTTATGTTTGTTTTTTTTCTTTCTAACTTTGTATGTTTTATTTTACATTCTTTTTTTTTTTAAAGTGGCAAAAATATAATTAAAAAAAAAAAAATTTTTTTTTTTTTCTTCTTCTAGAAAAGATGAAAGCCACTTTAAAAAAAATTAAATACTAATTAAAAACCACATAAGATTCATTTTTTTTTTTTTTTTACAAAAAAAAATATAGTATAATATATTTGTAAAATAATCACATGGCCAACATTTCTTTTTCCTTTTATTTTTTTGTCTTTTCTTTTTTACGTAAGAGGAAAAGTATATATATATATATTTTTTTTTTTTTAAAAAAAAAATAAATGTAAAACTCTTTTATAGGAACATTGGTGTGATTAAATTTAAGAAAAAAAAAATAAATAATAAAATAAACTATAATAATTATATTTTACTAAGGAAATATTAATTGTTATTTATAAAGCCAAGATTATTTATATTATATTAATCAGTAGTTGAGATAAATAAACCAAAAAAAAAAAAGAAAGAAAAAAAATGAGTGTAGAAAATTTTGATCAACAACCAATTGAAGAAGATGCTGAATATTTAGAAATAAATGAAGTTGAAGAAGAAATTGAACAAATCAACAATGAAGAACCAGTTGATGAAGAAGGTGAAGGTGAGGATCAAATGATGGATGATGACCAAATTGAAATTGATATGACTAACAACAGTAAAGGTTATTATGATTTACATAAGGATTCTGTTTTCAATATTGATTCTTATGGTGGTATTTGTATTACCGGATCTGCTGATGATACTGCTCAAGTTTGGGAAATTAAAGATAATGCCATTAACACAAAAACCAATCAAGATGGTGAACCTGTTGAAAGAAAAATGTTATTTGAAATTAAACATGCTGAATCCGTCATCAACTGTTATTTAACAAGACCTAAAGGTTTATATTTGATCTCAGGTGATATGAATGGTTTAATTAAAGTTTTCAAGACTATAAAAAAGGGAACTTGGGAATTAATCCATGAAATTCAACAAGTTGAAGAGTTGCAATGGTTAAAAATTAATAATGAAGTTGAAGGTATGTTTTCCTTTGGTGGTTCTGATGGATCTGTTTGGTGTTACCAATTGACTAAAAATGATTGTAGTTTGTTAATGTCTGGTTTCTCTCATCAACAAGAATGTACCAATGGTCAATTTATAAACTACTCTTTAGATGATATTCAACTTTTAACCATATCTACTGATGGATCAATTGTTTTATGGTCTGTTTACACAGGTGAAGCTTTGATGAAATGGACTGATGCTAACTTCAAATCTCAATCTGTTCCGCAATGGATTTCTTTGGAAGTTTCTCCAGAAAACAACAGTCAACAACAAAAATTGGCCGCTATTGGTTCTACTGAAGGTGCTTTAGCTTTATTAAATTTACAATCACACCAAGTCATATATTTCACAACTGCTGTTATTGATACTATTAGTGAGCATGAGGAACTATCTGACTTATCTATAGAATCCATTTCATGGTTATTATCCACTTCCAAACCTGCTTTACTAGTAGTAGGTTTAGTCAGAGGTGATTTATTAGTCTTTGATATTCCAACTTTAAAAATTAGATCCCAATTGAAATTGGAAGAAGCCATCACTAAAACATATATCACTTCTGATAATAGAAGGCTGTTTGTTTCAAGTATGGATGGTAAAGTATACACATATGATCCTTTCCAAATAAATAATGAACAAAGTCAATGGGTTGCACATGGTCATAATATGGGTGTTTTAGGTTTTGCAGTTGATGAAAAGAATGGTTTATTAATAACTGCTGGTGATGATGGTGTTTCATTAGTATTTGAATGTTAAGGGTTTTAAAGAAGAAGAAAATAAGATTCTAAATGTTAAACTTTCGATTTATTTATAATATATATATATATAACTCCCCTATTATTCTAATAAAGAGTTAATTATTTTGTAAACTTTTTCATATATAATTCAACTTGTTTAGCAATCATTTTACCAGTAACATCAACTTCAATATTAACAAAAGTTCCAATATCTCTCTTACATAAAACTGATCTTGTATGGTTGATCATACTGACCCCAAATATTCCTTCATCATCATCTACAAAAGTTACAGTTAAAGAGGCACCATCAACAGTGATGAAACCCTTTTCGACTATATATTTGACATTTTCTAAATCTCTCAATTTGTATTTAAAATTGACAGAATCACCTTCCTGCTCAGCAGAAACAACTTCAGCGATAGTGTCAACATGTCCTTGAACATAATGACCACCAAATCTTTGGTTCCCAGTACCCATTGCTCTTTCTAAATTAATGGTATCACCAATTTTTGTCCACATTTTTTCAATAGTAGTTCTTCTTAAAGTTTCAAGAGAGATACCTACTTTAAACCAATTATCCTTTAAGTCAAACTCAATAACTGTTAAACAAATACCTGAACAGGCAATTGAATCACCTATTTGACAATCAGATAAAAAAGTTGGATGATCGTTTACTTGAATTGTCACTTCAAAGTTTTCTTTGTTGTCATTTAGTTCCTTAACAAAACCAGTAGTTTCTACAATGCCAGTGAACATTTAAATAAATTTATATTATTATTATTTTGGTTATTTATTATGTTTTAATTATAAAATTTTTTCTTAAAAGTAGTATATACATATATTTATTAATTTTCAGATAAAAAAAAAAGAAGATCGAAAAAATAAAATAGAGATTAGGTAAAAAAAAAAAAAATAGAGTTGCACGTGTTAAAAAATTCTAAATTGTATATATATATATATATAAAATAATAATAATGAGTAACAATTTAAACTTTTTTTATCTAACTAATCCATTCCAGTTCATAACTTGATTATCTAAATCAATAGCAACAGTACCGGATCTGAAAAATGGAATACCCATAACACCGAAATCACTTGGTGCTATGGCTAAAGCACAAACATTGCTATCAACTTCAACAACTAAATCTTGTCCTCTTAGTTTAATGTTTTTTGTTCTCCCATATTTGTCACTAACGGCGAAAACAATTACTGGCAATGTGTTATTATTACTTGGACATTCTTGTAGCATGTAGCTTTGTTGAGAGTCATCCCAATAAGAACCATTAAACTTTTCAACAATAGAAGAAGTGATATTTGTAGGCAATTGTAATACTGATGCTCCAGTGTCTAGGATCACTGACAAATTTTCATCTTCTTCTATTTTATTGTATTTTTGTGTTGTTATTGTTGTTGTTTTTTTCTTGTTAATTTTTTTAGTTGTTTGAGTTGTAACAATTACACCAACTTCACCAATATCGATAGAATAATAGTCACTACTACTGTTTAATGGAACTGAAAGATATCCTTTTGGACAACCACCAATACTGAATTTCCCATTAGGTAAATCAACCACATAATTATTTCTACCATCAATTTGATCCAATAAAGAAGGATATGTACCATTATAACCATTTTCGTAATTGTATAAAAGTTGTGATTGCATTTCTGGCTTAGCGATACCTAGTAATGCTGAGGTTACATAATTTTGAGAAGAATCAATCAAACCATAGTAAAAAGAGTTGCTTAAAATTGTTTTAGATAGTTGAACTTTATCAGCAATAAATAAATTACCTTTAACGGACTGACCACCAAAATAGGTAGTCTCGAATAAGTAGGAAGTGTTTTGACCAGCAGTTTGAGTGCTTAAAATACTGCTACAAGTGGAACATAAATCAGAGTTGAAAACCCATGTGTCATTAGAACCAGAGTCTAAAAGGAATGTAATTTCTTCATTATCTATATAGAAGGATGTGGATAAGTAGAATTGTTCATCTGACAAAGGTAAGGAAATAGCTTTGGGGTTTTTGTGAATGAAAGATGCATTTAATAAAACTGGCAAAGAAAATGCAGTTAAAATAAATGAAAATGCATACATTTTTACTAAATATATGTTTATATGGTTGAGATAGAATGTTTTTTTATTTAAAGAAAATGGGAAAGAACACTGACATATTCATAATTTTTTAAATAAAGGGTTGGGAGTTTATATATATAAATATTGATATAGCTACAAAAGTGTTACATAAAGTAAGAAAAAATTGAAGTTACTGATATATCCTAATTAAGAAATAATAATAAAAATTTAATGTTAAAAAAAAAATATATATATTAAAAAAAAAGGGTCCAAAATTTATTTGTTTAATAAAAATTGTTTACAGTTGGTCACGTGGAACTATGTTTACATGTAAGATTTGGCATTAATATTTTAATTTAAATAAACTTATAATAATAAAATAATAAAGTAAATTTGTAAACAAAAAAAAGGTATTTAAAAGCGGTAAAAATCAATATATATATATGTCAAGGTTTTAAAGCAATAGAAAAAAAAAAAAAAAGTATACTTATAAGTTTATTTATATATAATATCATGTTTATTTGTCTACTTTCAAGGCATCAATCTGTTTTAAGTAACCTTGTATTTCATGAATAGTATTCTTTCTACCTTCTTTCAATTTACTCTTCTTTTCTAAATCTTCTATTTGAGAGACATCAATAGAGTCCAGCTCCAACAAAAGTTTCATCAACATTTCACCTAAAAAGCCTTTCTTATATACATCTTTTTCATTATTTTTATCAAAACTTTGCAATATTTGTTCTGCATCTTTTTTATATTCTTCATTAAATTTACGTTTAACTTCAACAACTTTTTCTTCATCTGTAAGTTCTTTCTTGATTATAGGTTCATATTTTGGTATAGTTCTCTTTACGACTCTCTTTTTATTCTTTTTGCTTTTCTTAATATTACCACTTCCACCAAAAGGGTTAAAGACAAAAAGACTTAAAACACCGACAGCACCAACAGTGGCAATGCATTTGTCCATATCTGAAGCATTATTATTGATTAATCTTTGATAGAAAGAAACAACAGCATCAGTGTTTATCTTTTGTAATAGACCATCCATTTTTATAAAAATCTCTTTGTACAATAATGTTAATTTTGGTTTCAATGTTTTAATCCATATTTTTAAACATAAGTAAAATATATATATGATTTAAAAAAAAAAAAACAAAAGTCAAGAAATTGTTGAAGGAATCATTTTATTGAAATTTTTTTTTTTTTTTTGTTCAATCTTTAAAAATATTTGAGTCACCTGATTTAAACCACATGATTAATTTGATAAGATTATTAATTATTATTTTTTTTCTCTTTAAATTTGTTGTTGTCATGTGGTATATATATATATATATTTTTTTTTAAAAGATTTAGTGAAAAACATAAAAAAGTGTGGTGGAGTGAAAAAAAAAAAATAAACACAAAAAAAACAAAAAAAATTAATATGTAGAGAATTTAAAAAAGTAATTGTCATATAAACATCGAATAGAGAATACATATAATTTTGAACTTAATTTAGTGGGAAATATATATTTGATTGAATAGTAATTTAAAAAAAAACATAAACGTGATATTCTACATCTATATATCAAATGTTTATAGACCATTTTTTTTTTTTTTTTTTTGNGAAGT
>LXPE01000007.1:197922-208012 GCA_001664025.1 Hanseniaspora valbyensis NRRL Y-1626
ATAATTACTATTTTTTTCTTCTAGGTATAGGTTTGTTTGTTAATTTTTATTTGTTTAAAATAATTTGTGTGTGTTTTTGTTTCGAAATATTTCAATTTGTTTTTTTTTTCTTTTAAAAAAAAATTTTTTTTAAAAGTAAAAAAGTGTTCAAAGAAACTTAATATCATGTGACGTGTTTGCGATTTTTTTTTTCTCAAATTATCAAAAAAAAAAAAAAAAACCCCCCCCCCCCAATTTTGAAAATTAATCAAATATTGATAATGTTTAGATAGTTTGTATTCAATATTTACCTTTCTTTTTAAAAACAAATTACTACAGTTTTAACCAAAATTAAACAATCATATAACAATACATTAACAATGTCTTTGTATAAATCTATAAACATTGATGGTCTAGATAAAAGATTTCAAGTAACTTTTTTGAAAAAATATAATGATAATAAAGAAAAACTTAAAAACAGCAAGAATAGCAGTGAGATAAAGGAAAGCACAAGTGATTTGATATATTTAACAAAAACTATTCTTAAAGATTTGATAATAATGCCATTTGGTATAAGTTTTTTAACAGCATTAGGTAAAATATTTTTAAGCAAATATTCTGTTATCTTATATAGACATGGTTTTGTAATGGGTGTGCATTTCAAAAAACTTTTAAAAGGGTATTACAAAGAATATTTCCTACCTATTCCTGCACCACAATAATTAAACAGTTAAACTAAGTATATATATTTATGTATATATTTTTTTTTTTGGGTTTTATTTTCTAAAATATTTACAGAAAAGTTTTTTTATATTTATATATATGTATATATCTAATTATATAATTCTTATACAAAAGATCTTGATTGTCCTTTAGCAAATTCAATAACTTTCCAACCTTCAGTTTCTGGATTGATTAAGGCTTCAAAATCTCTTGTTAATGCAACAACATAAGCTGTTTGCATAATGTTAGAATCATTACCAGCAGATAAGGAATCATCCTTTATGTTTTTATAAATTGGAATTTCTTGAACTCTACAAGAAATGACAAATACTGGAATATCACCAGGTAAAATTTTGGAGCTAGCAATATCAATATCTCTGATATCCAAAATTTGTGAATCTGGGTATAAACCTTGTTCTCTGTAAAACTTTTGTTGGGCAGCATAAACAGATAATGGGGCTTCAGATAACCAATGGGATAAAGTCTCAACATTACCTTTAGCATAGGCTTCTAATAATTCTGGTAAAATATAGTCTCTCAAATTTTTGTGGAAATCTTCCATGTTGAAATTTGGATCAATACTTCTAAATAATTTAATAGTCTTACCAGTTTCAGTTTCAGCAAAGAAAAAGCCAGAAACTTTGTTCTTAATAGTTCTCAATAAAACAATCAATGGATTTTCAGATTCAGTCCATAATTTAGTCTTTAAATAAGAAGCACTCTTACCAACAGCTGAATCTTCAACAGCTTTGGTAAACTTCTTGGCATCACTATTTGACGAGTTACCAGCATTAGATTCATCAACAGTTAAAGCATTACCAGCTTCTTCATTGACAGCAACATTTTCAATATAGTTTTCTCTTGCTAATCTTTCCTTCATCAATCTTTCTCTAAATCTTTGTCTTTCTTCTTTACTCAAGAAACCACCATAACTATTACTAGTACCTTCATTCAAATTTTCAGAAGCATCTTTGTAAAGCTTTGTGTTAGTGACAGGCTTAACAACACCAGCATCAACAAGTTTGGCTGTGGTATTAACAAATTTTCTAGATTGTTGACCAGCTTCAGATTCCCAAGCTTTGGAAACAGCAGAATCAATTTGCGCACCAGTCTTTGCAAGAGTCTTTGACAATATAGAAGTAGATCTGGCAGTAGCTTCTCTAGCTCTTTTTAAAGCTTCACTTTCTGAAATCTTACCTTGAGCATCTTGTAATTGTTTTATATTTGATTGAAGTTCTTCAGATGCCTTCCATTCTTGACTAAAAGTTTCTCTAAAAATTTGAAGTGGAGTTTTACCATTAAAAGTTTGTTGTTGCTTTTTTTGTTTAGGTTCTTCAGATTCTTTTCCTTCTTCACTCTTTTTTTCTTTTTCTTCTTTGCTTAAATAAATATTAGTATTATGTATTAGTTTTTTACTGGTAATCAACTTGATACCAGTCTTTGTATAGTTTTTAGTTAAACTTTGACCCACTAATTTAGTGGTTGAAGTAGATAATCCGGAAATCATAATTTTTAGAAAAAAGGACACACTGTTGTAAAAATATATAAACTGTTTTCTAATTCTTATTTAGATTCTCTTGGTTTCATATATGAATGTTTTTTTTTAAAAATATATTAAACATATCTTTAAAGAATAATATATAAACATCTGAACATTTTGTTAAAAAAAAAAACCTATCTACAAATTTGACAAAATGAAATTGTGTAATGGAAAAAAAAAAAAATTTTTTTTTCACGGCGGAATCAATTTTTGTCCGATTTTCGGAATCGTGTCACATGATTGTACGGATATAATTTTGCAAAAAGCAAGAAAACACACTTTTTTTTATAAATAAAAAAAAAACCTGGATTCTCATTTTTTTTATCATTCCATTTAAAAATAATACTTAAAATTATTGAAAAAAAAAAACAATATTAATAAATCCAATAAACTAATATATTAATAAAAATGAGTAGTAAAGATAACTTTATGCCTGGTGATAGACAAGGTGGCTCTACAATTAACAATACTCCACAACAACCTAGAAATGCTTCTATTTCTTCTTCCTCTTCATCTTCAAATAATACAGCTTCAGTAGGAAACAGTAATACTAATGGTATTGAATTAGATGGTAAATATAAACAACTGGAAAAACTTGGTAAAGGTACTTATGCTACTGTTTACACAGGTATCAACAAAAAGACTGGTCAGTTAGTAGCACTAAAAGAGATCAAGCTGGATCCTGAAGAAGGTACACCATCAACAGCTATAAGAGAGATATCTTTAATGAAAGAATTGAAACATGAAAATATTGTTAGATTATATGATGTTATTCATACAGAAGAGAAATTAACTTTAGTATTTGAAAAAATGGACAATGATTTAAGAAAGTATATGGATTTGGTTTATAAGGAAAGATGCAAACTACAGCAACAGAGTCCAAGTAGTGCTTCTTCAGTAGTTCCTCCAGAGGTTTCTGTTTTGAGAAACAATACTCAAAATAATAATGCTAGTGGATTAGAGACAAACAACTCTAATAATAATGTTGATACACCAGTCTCTGCATCTAATGCACCAAGTACTGTAGACAGTAGCAATAGTAATGAAAGATTACATTCAGCTAATGTTTCAAAAGGTTTAGATGCTTCATTAGTCAAATTTTTTGCATTCCAATTACTAAATGGTACAAACTACTGTCATGAAAACAAAATTTTACATAGAGATTTAAAACCTCAAAATTTATTAATAAACAAGAACTTGCAATTGAAAATAGGTGATTTTGGTTTAGCTAGAGCTTTTGGTCTTCCTGTCTCCAGTTTTTCCAGTGATGTTGTGACTCTTTGGTATAGATCAATTGATGTTTTACTAGGCTCAAAATCTTATTTTACTTCTATTGATACGTGGTCCATTGGTTGTATTATTGCAGAAATGATTTCAGGTGTTCCTTTGTTTAAAGGGGCTAATGAAGATGATCAAATATTAAAAATTTTCCAAGTCATTGGTTACCCAAGAGAAAGAGATCTACTAAACAGTGGTTGGTATGTGAACTTGCCTAAATATGATGCAAAGAGTTGGGATTTTGTGAAAAGTGGATTAGATACTATTCATTCATTAGCTAATATTCTAAAGCTAAATCTGGAAACTCATTATCTAACTCTTGATTTATTGGTAAAACTTTTACAATTAGATCCGATGAAAAGATTATCTACTCTGGAAGCTTTAGAGCATCCATATTTCAATGATTTAAGAAGATCCCAAGTATAATAAGTATTTTTAAAGTTTATATATATATATATACATTTATATAATGTTACAACTATTGATCTAATAATGAACTGTTTGGATGGATCATGTATATCAATTTTTTGAAAGTTTTTAATTTTGTTGTTGCATAATCTTCATCCTCATCCTCACTTTCACTAGCTTCAGGATCCATATCTGGGTTAACAACCATTAATATTTTTTCCTTACACATTTTCTTTAAAATCTTTAAGCAAAGTTTTCTTTTCAAGTAGTAATCTTCAGTAGATTTCAATTGCTCTTTATGTGCAGTCATGTACCAATTGATTAATTGATCACCAGTACAATTCAAATTATAAGTATCTTCATCAGATTTTTCATCTTGCTCTTCTGATAAAGCTTTGATTCTGTTGACAAATTTGTTCATGATCTCTAAATACTCTTCATGAGGAATTGTAATCTTTTTATGTGTCTGGGAGGATGTTGCTGGAATTGATGTCTTTTTATCTTTGGCATCTGCATCTGCAGGTCTTTCACCACCATCATCACCTTCATCATCAGACATTTCAACATCATCTATATCGACTCTGATAATACTTTGTCTCAAAAGATTATAAGCCTCTTCAACATTTTGTTTATTAATTTCTTCAGAACAATTAGCTTTGGCAATAGCTTCGGATAATCTAATCATAGATTCTAATTGTCTAACAGTAATTCTATATGAACCTTTAGTTCCAAATTGTTGAGAATCATTTTTCCTAACTTCAATATATTTATTAACCAAAAAGTCTTGTGCTTCTTCAGTCAACATAGGTTTAAAAGTTTTGGCATACTTCAAGTATCTCAAAACCTGTTCTTTGGAATATGGTGGGTTAATAGCCTCATCTCTCTTCATATGCAAATTAACAATGTGATTTGCTAAGTTGGTATCAACACTTTCATTATAATCATCCAACACAACAAAAAACAAATCAAATCTGGACATAATTGGAGCAGTCATGTTCAAATTTGATCTCAAAGATTTTTTTCTGTCATATCTACCAGCGATAGGATTTGCAGCAGCTAAGATGGATGTTCTGGCATTTAAAGTTGCATGGATACCTGCTTTAGCAATAGAGATAGTTTGTTGTTCCATAGCTTCATGAATAGCGACTTGATCTGACATATCCATTTTATCAAATTCATCAATACAACAAATACCATTATCTGCCAACATTAAAGCACCTGCTTCAATAGTAAAATCACCACCACTTTCTTCATCTTTGACAACAGCTGCAGTCAAACCAGCTGCAGAAGATGCTTTACCTGAAGTATAAATGGCTCTTGGAGCAAAAGAACAAACATATTTCAAAAATTGAGACTTGGAAGTGGATGGATCACCAACAATACAAATATTTATATCACCTCTTAGTTTGATACCTTCAACTGTCTTTTTATGAACACCACCCAATAATTGCAATAAAATACCTTTTTTAATTTGATCATGAGAATATACTGAAGGTGCGATAGATTTGATTAAATTCTCATAAATTTGGTCATCTCTTACCATTTCTTGCAAACCATGAATCTCTTCTGGTGTTAAAGATTGTAAATGTTCTTCTGTGGATATATCATGTTCATTGTTCATATCAATAGAATACTGTGCTAGGAAATTTAAAATTTTATTTAAATCTTCATCATCTTTTTCATTAGGACTGGAATCATTGTTATTATCAGCTAAACCAGTACCTTGTGGAATCACATGAGATGCCAAAAAAGTTAATTTATAAGTTAAATCTCTTACACCTAATAATTTTAAACCACCAACACCACCATTTAGACCTTCTCTTGTAGATGCCATTGCATTATTATCATTAGATTTAGCACCAAATGGTTTGACACCTGGAAGACCTAATTGAGTAACATCAGGAATTACCAATTCAGTTCCAACAAATTTACATCTGTCACCAGGTTTTGCTTTATCAACACAATCTCCTCTTAAGATAACATCAATAGATCTAGGCATACTACCTGATGGAATTTCATTAGAATTTTCTTGAATTCTGACTCTTTGCCAATCTATGAAACTAGAATGTTCAAGACTGAGTTCCCATGCTGAAGTATTATCACATTCAGGATTTGGACAATAAGTTGGTTGTGTGTATTTGAAATCTTGTTCAATTTCATCTGATAATTTGTTACAAAGTTCACAAAGGAAGACACCTTTAAAAAGTTCTGGTCTAACTTCAGAAGTTCTTGTAACTGTACCCAAAATTGTCATTAAAGAACCAACTTTATCAGCTCTAATATCTCTAATTCTGTAAGTTACTGGTAAATTTATAAAAGATATATTGAATATTTTTCTATTAAATTTTTCGACTCTTTCAGCAGCAGTGGCTTCACTTGATCCTTCTTCTCTTCCCTCTTCTTCATTGTTTGAAGAATGAAGAGCGTGATCTCTTATGAATAAATACTCTGGATTAACATATCTGACACAGCTTTCAACAGCTCTTAAGATAAAAGGTTTAAATCTGTAATATTGTTCTAAAAGTGGTTTTACCATGATCCCTTCTTCTACAAATTCCAAATGATTAAAATCAATGTACAAAGTAGACATTTTAAAGTTGATCATATGTTCAACTTGTCCTATATACACAAGGTCAGCATCGTCTTCATTTTCATCATCATTGCTTTCAAGTAAGTCTTCATCACCTTGGTGGTAGTGGTGACGTGCAAGTCTTTTGGCATCACCTTGTGTAAAAGACATTAAGAAATTGTAAAAAATCTTTCCTAATTCCTCACCAGTTTGATCAGTCACCTGTTGCACTGATGCATTATTATTTAATCTTCTGTTTCTTCTAGGACCATTTGATTCTTGTAATAAAGTTCCAGGTTGTTGTGGTTGTTCTCTAGCCATATTTGGAATAAATCTGTTAGTTTGAGCTAAATCATTTACTGGTTGTGAACCTTCAGTTGCAGGTTGTGTTCCTTGAGTTGTGTGTAAATTTAAAGATGATGAATCATGATTAATATTCATTGATTCATCATTTCTTCTATTAACATTTTGAGAAGAACTACTGTCTAAATTAAGAAATGAAGTATTTTCAGACATACTTTTTTATTTTTTTTTCTTACTGTATTCTGTATGGTTTAATTGGTATTTATTTATTTTTTTTTGATTCTTTAATGTAAACATATATATATATTTTAAAAAATAAAAATAAAAATAAAATTTTTTTTTCCACTTTTTATTTTATTTCTTCGTGTTTTTTTTGTTATTGTTATTGTTTTTTTTTTTTTTTTGAAATTTGTTTAAAGCGCTTAACTCAGAATATATGAAAATTCCTAATTAGGAAATATAATTAAAAACCAGTAAAATATACAAAAAAAACAATGCCTTTCATTTAGTTTATATTTTTTTTTTGAAAAAAGGAATTCTTTATTTTACTTGATAATAAATATATATTTATATACATTTTTATTTCTTGTCTATATATATATATATTTATTTATTTTACACAGCACAGTTACCGGTTAAATTATTCTTTGGCCATGTATAACCAGCAGCAGTCCATGAGGTCATATTAGCATTATTGTATGCAGCTGCATGGTCTGCAATGTAGTCATAAGTTGGGTAATCATCCGGATCACAAGTGATAGAAACAGCATCTGAAGGTTGGTAAATTCTAACATGATCAATAGACATTGTAACAGGGAAGAACAAAGACTGCCAATTGATATAACTCCAGGAATTAGAAATACCTAAATTCATAATAATGGTCATTGGTTCCTTAGAGATTCTTCTCCAATCAATATTACCATTTGGATGTAAGGCATAAGCGTTCATAGTCCATGTAGGATCATCACCAACAATCCAAGTAACATAACCTGTTTGATCATCATTTAGATATTCATAACCATAAATCTGGAATTGACCAGAATCTTCACCAAATTGATACCAGTTATTGTTCAAAGTTGTTACTGCAGAAACAGCTTGTTGAAAAGGTCCACCAGCATAACTGTTCATTGTTGTTGTGGAAAAATTGTAAATTTCAGCATAAGAATAATCAGGCATATACCAAATATCGAAAGGAGCAACTTGGTATGATTGAGAAGCCAAACCTACACCACCACCTATAGTAGTATCTGTTTCAGCTTCTAAAATGTCAATTTCTGGCGCACCTCTACCAGTACCAGCATTTGGATGTTCTTCACCAGAGCAAGTACATGAGGACAATTTTTGACCTGGCAAATAAGAAATACCATCTGGGGAGGATTGATTTGGTGTGATACCGACATCACAAGCTTCATAAGAGTAAGGCCAAACACCATCAGTTGTGGACATATAACCTGGTCTACCCAAGTTACCCATTGTCCAAAGACCAGGCCATAAACCTGTGACAGCACCGTAATTTGGAAGATTGGCTGAGATTTCAATTCTACCTTGAGTGAAACATAACTTATTCCAGGATTGAACCATACCAGATCTGTAGAACAAATTATGGTTTTCATAAGCATCCATTCTCAAAGTCAAAGAACCATTGGCCACAATAGCTGCATCAGGGGAGTACCATTCTAAATCTTCAGTGGCTTTATAATGAATATCAGGAGCTTCCCAGAATTGATCATCACCAGAGTAGAAAGTTCTACCATTAGCATTGAATTCATCAGAGAATACCAATTTCCAAGTGTCACCTGAAGTGGAAGTTTTAGTCTTTGCACTAGATGGAGTATCAGGGTCAATTAATGATGTTCTTATAGCAGATAATTGTGGATATTGGTAAGGGGAAAGCAGGTCAATAACAGTTGCTGTAGAATCATAATCAATAACATTGGAGTATGTAAGAACTGGTAGTACAACGAAGACAGCGATAATACCTAAAAATAAAAATAATAAAGCAGCCCAACCACCAAATGATCTTTTGTCCATATTTTTGAAATCTAAAGAGAATCTTTTTTTATCCAGTCTTGCCTCTTCTTCCGGATCAGGGTTATGTAAGTAATCATCATCTTCTTTTTCATCCATTAATAATGGGAACGAGGATGCAGGGTAACCACCAAATGGAGAGAAATCTTCATCACCATTATTCAAACCAGATGCTAAGGAAGTGTCGTGTAATGGATTTAAAACACTACCGCCAGCAGCAGCAGCAGAATGTTGTTGTTGTTTTTGTCTTCTCAACAGATCATCATTAGAATTTAATGAAGATGAGGAGTTATTTGGAGAATCGGAGCTCAAATTTCCAGGTTTACTGAAATTGTTGTTTCCATTATTAATCAAAGAAGGGTATCTGTCTACCAGAGATGTGTGTGAATTTTTTTTCTCACCAATACCAGAAGCCCTAGCGTTGTTATTGAAGTAACCTCTGTAACCCCCATTGTTATTGTTATTATTACTGCTAGTGTTAAAATTATAATTGTTTATATTATTTTTGGAATGTTGGAAACTGCTGTGATCATCATTTTCTGATTGGAAAGCATCAAAATCTTCATTTGTGTTGTTATTGTCATTGCTTATATCAGTATTATTGATTGTTGTTGAGTTATTTATAGCTTCAGAATCTAAAAATGGATTGTTAGATTTAGATCTTGAATGAGAAACATTAACATCATTCATCTCCTTAACAAATTGATTGTTTTCGTATTCATCACCAAAGATGTTTGAAGAATGAGATCTTCTATCGTCAGTATCATCGTAGTCTCCATTGGAGTGGTCAAAAATTGAACGATCGTTATTATTGTTATTATTATTAGACATTATTGTTACAGTTTTACTATTATAAACTTTATTCTTAAAATATCAAAGTTTTCTAATATAATATTTCTGTCTGAGCGTGTTTATTTGTTTTTATTAATAGTAGTATTATTGTTGTTGTTTGGATTGTGATATATCTGTTTTGATAAATAATAATTATATAATTCTGATTTCTCTTTATTCGTATATTTTTTTTTTTAAAACACTTAAAATTTTTATGTGAATTTAAAAAAAATAAATAAATAAAAAATAACAATATTAACTCTTTCCCTTTTGGTTAATTGAATTGGTTTATATCTTTAATTATTTTTTTAAATAAAATGTTGTTATTTATATTAGTAAAAGTGTAAATATCTTAACTGTTTCTAAATTTAAAATGATCTTTTAGTAATAAATAAAAAAAAAAATTTTTTTTTGAAAAAAAAAAAAAAAAA
>LXPE01000007.1:257965-281833 GCA_001664025.1 Hanseniaspora valbyensis NRRL Y-1626
AAAAAAAAAAAATCCTAATATTATAATAAAAAATTAACTGTTAGAATGCTGTAAAACTTTAAATTCCGAATTGTTTTTTTTTTTATTTTTTTTTTATTTTGTCATATTAATATATTAATAATCAGCTAATTAATTCCTGTCATCAGATAAAATATTCCGTTTTATTTATTTGATTTGTTTTTTTTTATTTATTTGAATTAAAATTATAACTCATTGGCTAATTTTTTTCTTTCCTTCTTTTTTTTTTTTGTTTGGTTATTTGGATAAATCAATACTAGCCAGTCTATTACCAAATTGTCTTGCAGGTTTTATTATCTGTTGTGTTGGAAATTTACCATTTTTACAAAACTCTATGGTTGCAGAACCAGTAGTTGAACAAGTTCTTGAAGCTGGTGGTGTTATATAACTACCAGGACCAACATTGTTACCTACAGCTGTGAAAACTCCCTTTGGACAAACAAAAGCATTCATTTTTTCTCCATCACTACAAGTAGTAGATTGTTGCATAATCTTTGGAGTGGATGCGTCAGAGTTAGCACATTCATTTAAAATATTGCTATTGTTATTAACCGGAGTAACAATCATATCAGAATCATTAGTTCCAAAGGAATGTCTTCTCTTTCCAGACAATTGAGGGGTAGACCAGTTGTTACTAGTGCCATTATCGGTGAAAGCAGTTGGGCATTCATCGCTAGCTATGGAACCGTTTTGAATAAAAGTTGATGCTGGAGAATTCAAGTAGATGGCAGCAGGATTCAGTTGAGGTTGTTTTTGAATCACATATTGTTCTTTAGCCAATTGATCACATTCTTCCTTCAATGATAAGACAGAGTCCATCATGTTTTGCAAATCAACTTTACAGTTAAACAAATCAATAGCTCTTTTTATAAAAGAATTTATTACCAATTTGCTTCTAGTATTAGCATTACAGTGTTGCAAAATACAGTTCTTCATGTAAACAGATCTGTATTCATCATTTGAAACACCTGTACCACCACCAGAATCACTGCTGTTGTTACTGTTAGCACCAGTGATATTCATTATCAAATTAGACCAAATCTTATCTCTAATGTACAAACAAGTTCTCTTGTTACCTTCTGGAGTTTTAATTAAAGCACTCAAAAAGTTACCGTTAAAGTTAGATTGGATAGTAGCAAACAATTCATTTTGCAAGACTTGTAAATTGTCCTTTAAATTGTCAAAGTTGGTTTCATTAGAAGAGTTGTTCAAAATATGTTCGATAGTAGAAATTTTGGAATGTAAAGTGGATAGTTTGACACTGGTTAAAGAATGGCCAGCATTGATGTTTAAACCATCATCTAATGGATTGGAGCTTTTTTCATCAATAGAACCTGGCAAACACATTTCCAAAAACATTAAGCAAGCAGAAGCAATATCACTGTATTTGAACTTAACAAATTCCAAATCAAACTGAACAATATCAAGAATAAAAAATTTAATCTTCATAATACCAAGTTTATAGAATAGATCACTTTCATCAAAAGTCAATTTGTTGTTAGCATTGTTATTAGCAGAAGGGTTGACTGGATTTGGAACATTACAAATCTTTGTAAAATAATCATTAGAAGAAGAGACTTTGGAAGGAGCAGAACCATTTTCAGAAGGTCTCATAAAAATTTTCAGGTCTTGGTCACCAACACTGTTTGTGTTGTTACCGTTAGAAATAAAGTGTTCATATTGAAGAATGCAAAACTCATCAACATTCATAATATATTCAGAAAGCATTGGCTCAATGATATCCCATTGAAGAGTGTCCAAAATATGTTTTTCCATTTGTTTAAACATTAGTTCATCAACATTCAAAACCTCACCGGTTTCTTGTTTATTAGTTTGGTGGATTATTTGGACCAATTCTTTCAATCTTGGGATTCTGGCTCTCATGACAGGACCTTTGAATCTACCGTTAGTAGCAACAACCTCGTTATTGATAACATGGTTGCAACCACCATAACTTTTAGCAACCATCCAGAGACAAGTAGAAGCGACAAGTTTTTGTTGTAATTTTAAAATTACTCTTTTGCTACTATATCTGTCGTAAATTCTGCAAGAAGCATGGAAGACAACAGGACTGAAACATCTGGTCATAATTGATAACTGGTACATGAAGTTAACAATGTTGTTTCTAGATAGATTGACTGGTTGCAGTTCTGGTTGTTGATAAATCAAGTTAATATCAGGTTGATTTTTATCATTCTTTGAGCAAATGGTTTCGCTTAATTCATCATAGTAGTCTTGTATAGCTTGAAAATGAGTTAAAAGCTCTTGATTACTTAAATCAATAGAGTAAGGTTTAATTTCTGTTTCAATTTTGCACCCAAAAGACATTTTTTTTTCTTTTTGTATTTATATGAAAGATTATGTGGTTATTTGTGTGAGTGTGTATTTGTTTTTCCGAGGATATTGAAATGGCAAAGTAAATATATCAAAAAAAAATTAATGTAAAAGTTTAATTTGAAAATATTTGCTTTTTAGTGTATTTAGAAAGAAAAGTATAAGAAATAGTTTTGAATAAATCTTATGAATTAATTTTCTAAATAAAAAGAACAGGGGGAGGGGGGGGGGTAAAAGTTGTGAAGGGAAAAAAAAAGATTATTATTATTTTTAACGATTTATATTGATAAGATTATAATATAACTCAATTGAAAGCAATTATAGAATCAACAAAAATTAATCAGTTAATGTTTTTTTTTTAATATTTATATTCTATTACTATGTTATGAATTAGAATGTAATTATTAATTTTTTTATTTTTTTTTTGAATAAAAAAAGCAATAATTCTAAACGAAGTAAAGTATGTTGGCAATCAAAGCAGCAAGCAATATTATAATAAAAGAAAATATTAATTACCAAATATAAATGTATGAACTGTTTCTTTATATATATATTTCGTTATTGAAAATTTTTAAAAAAAAAAAAAAAAATAGCTTTTTATCAAAGAAAGCAAAAGTATAAAGCTATATTGAAATCAATAACAAAAAAGAAATTTATTATTATTATTATGACAATTAATAAAAAGAACTTGGTTTTTCAAGTTTATAATTTTTGTTCTATTTATTTCTCTTCTTATGAATTTGAATAGAAATGATAAAATTAAAAAAAAATTTAAAGTATATATATTTATAAAAAAAATAATCTAAATTATCTGCTGTTATTATATATCAAGAATAAATTTATCTGAGAAAATTTTTTTTTAATATATTTTTTTTTTATTATTTCTTTTTGCCCCACTATTAATTTTTTTTTTTTTTTTTATTTTTTTCAAACAAGCAAAAAAAAATTATTCAAGATTTTGGCTCTTTAAAAAAATAATACTGTTAATGTGTGTGTATTTTTGGTTTTTTGCCCTCTCTAGTGGTTTTTTTATAGTATTTGGGGCATTTTAATTTTTTATTTTTTTTTAGCGGAAAAAAAATTAAAAATTAAAAATACTAATATATATTTTTAAGTATCGATTCACTTAGATAATACTGCACTAGTTGACACTTTGAATATATTCAAAAATAAACAAACAAAAAAAAAAACAAGTTTCAAAAAAGAAAATGTCATGAGAAAAAAAATAATTAAAATATTCTTTAGAGGTCTATTTTTCAAATATAACCTTTTTTTTTTTTTCTATGTTTTAAAGTGTCTAGAAATTGATCCTCTCTCTCTCCTTTAATCTAAGCCTCTTATTCACTTCAAATCAATACAAATATATTTAGATATGCAACTTTGTATATATTGAAAAGGAGTTTTAGAGTAATTTGTATTAATTCAGTACAATTCTTCTTTTTTCACTATTGCAATGAATTAATAAGTAAAGGTTTTGATTAAATAAAATTAAAACAAGAATTTGACAATAAATAATAGTGTATAAAAATAAACACCAGGCACATGGTTAGGAAATTGTGAATAGTAAAAAAAAAAAAGGAAAAAAAATATATATATATTTTTAAAGCAAAAATATAATTTTTTTTGTTATTTTTTTAGCGGGTAAGTAACACCTTCCATTTCTATTACCCAAAAGGGAAATTTAATCATTTAGAACATTATATTTAGATATCTAATCTTTTTTTTTAAAAAAAATAAATAAATATATATATATAAAAAACCCACACCAGCAATAAAAAAATAATAATAATAATAATAAGATTTAATATATAATAAAAGTAATAATCTTAATACATTTACCTCAAAATAAAATATAGAAAATAATTATCTGATAATTATTAATATTATTACTATAAAAGTAATTTTTAATCTTTGTTTTAGAGTTAATATTATTCTTATTAACAATAACAGAAGTGCTATTTACATATCTTGAAAAGGAAATATAATTCTGTCTTTTTTTTTTCTTTTTTTTTAATTTAATTATAATCGCAAAGCTTTACTTGACTTGAATTCATTAAATCTCTATTAAAAGATAATAAAGACTATTTTTAAAAAAATAATAATAATAAAATATGAGAGTAATTACATTATTCATTGGATATTTGTTTCATTTAAATAAAAACAACACACAACGTAATTAAGTTTTATAATATATTTCAGTTAACATTTTGATCTAGAATCTAGATCATTGAAATATCGTTTCATTGTTTACTGTGTATGTTTTTTTGTTTTTTTTTTAAAAATAATAACCAAAAAGGACACCCTTTTTTTTTTTGTGTAAATAGCTGTTGTTGTAAAACCTCATAATAGATACCTTATCTCTTCAATGGCTGTTATAATGGGAACAAAGAACGAAGTTAACCGCAACTTTAAAATAAAAAAAAACTAAACGGCAAAAAAAAAAGAAAGTGTGTTTGATATAAATCTAATGTTTAATTCATTTCTCTTTCTCTTTCTATCACCTCCTCCTCTTGATGAATTTTTATCGCTGTTATGTTTTTTGTTGTAAATACATTTTTTTTTCAAAAAAAAAATAAATTTGATTGATTTCCTTTTTTTATAAAAAAAAAATAAATAAATATCATTATAAAAAATTATATCAAAGCTTTGTTGTAAAATATAAACTTGAAAACAAGAAGTAAATACAGATTACATCAAAGAGTAATAAAATTTGCTTTTATTCAGTAGTACTATAACAAAGAATGAAAAGTTTAAAGGACTTGTTAATTATTAAAAACAAATATACGTTAACAAATTTCTAGATTATTTTACTCTCCTCCCCTTTTTTTTGTTTTTTCCTCTTTTTTTTTTTTTGTTTGTCTTTTTTGATAATATTATTATTAATGTTTTTTAAGGTTATACGTTAAGTTTATTTCAATATATTGTTTAAAAAACTTCCGATTAATTTAAAAATTAAACTTATAATCAAGTTACTAATAATGGTAATTTAATTCCTTATATCCCTATTTAAAAAAAATTAAAAACTTTGTTTACATCAAAAAAAAAAATATCAAAAATTTTTTTTGAGAAAAAAAGTTATAGACCCTGACTTTTTCAGACCCTGAATTAACTTGTTCCGATATTTTTAGTTTATTTATTTTTGAAACAAAAAAAAAAAATTTTAACGGCAAAGAATACAGCAAATATTCATAAATTAAAAATTAAAAAAAAAACAAAAAAAAATTATCACTAAAAAAGTCATGTGCAAGATATATGATATTTTATATTGTGTACAAACTCCGAAAATGCACATGTTCTGTATTGTTTTTTTTAAAAAAAATATTATAAGCAATTAAGCATGAAAATGAATAATTAATAAAGTAATTTATAACGCATATTAAATAAAATAATAATGATATTATTATCCTTTGATTAATAGTTCTTTGTAACATATTTTTATGTGTAAACGTCTCTTCTAGGTATTCTTCCTGTATAAAACAATATGTTTCTAACACTTATGTAACAATTCATGTTGACCCAAAATTAAGCCATTCCTGTATGTTTTCTTTTTAATTATAGATATATTTCAATGTAAATGTGTATTACATTTATATGTTTGCTTATACTTTACAGGCACTTGCCTTTTAAATCATAATTTTATTAGTTATTATATAACTCCATATTTCAAAATATTTATTTTAATTTATTGGTCACGTGTATTATAATTATTGCGTTTTTTTTTTTACAATGTTTTTGTTGAACGTGGAAGGGTGAGAAAAAATTTCAAAAAAAAAAAATAATAAAATAAATAAATAAATAAAAAAACATCGAATAATCCAAACTATTAAAAGAAAGTATCCTAAAGAATTATAACTATAAAGTTTCAGTTATTATTTTTATTTTTCCAAGCAATATGATTGATATAGTTAATTTGATTTTTCAACTTCAGTCTCTACTTGGAAGAGAAAGATGGATTAAATATGCTTCTATTCTTTCTCAATTCATAATGGGTAAAAAGACTCTTATTGAAATGCAACAAGAATTGTTCAGTAATGTTTTATGGAAAACAGATCTAGCTAAAATTTATAAAGTTTTGTTTAATGATTCAGTTGAATCCTCAACAACTACTAAAACAAATATTAAAGGTAAGACAGGTAAAAAAATTCTTAAAAAAAAATTAAAATTTCTACACAAAGCCAAAATTTCAAGAGACAAAAAAATGTATGTGAATAAAAAAATAATTTTGACTCATAATAGACTCATAATTGCCTTACTGGGTAATACTGCAGAAGAAATTTTAGTTCAAGGTAAAGAAATCAAAACTGAAAAACAATTGGAAAAGCAAAAACAACAACAAACTCAACAAGCCTTAGAAAATAATGAGACTTTTGAAGGAGCTGATCAGGATGAAAATGAAAGAGATTCTGATGCCATTAAGAATGGAACTTCAAATGGTGATTCTGAAAATGGCAAATTTGAATCCTCTAAAGTTATGAAAGATGAACCTTTGAAAGGTTTGTTCACTATAGATAATGATGCCTTGGATGAACTAGAACAACAACAAAAGATTATAAGAGCCAGTAAAACGAATAATGATGATAAGAAAGAAGAAAAACTTTTATTGGATCATAAAAACTCTGGTATAGTCTTTTTAAATAAAGTACTGGATACTTTTTCTGCTGAAGATAAGTTAAGATTTGCTAGAATCCAAAAGGAAGATGGGAAAAGAGGATTTATCAATGCAACAAATTTGAAAAACAAACTAGATTCCATGTTGAAAGTTCCTTCCTGTAAGGAATATATGGCTGTCAATATTAATGGTCATATTCCAGGAAGATATGTGAATGATAGTAAATTAATCAAAAATAATAGTATGCAATATCTTTACAATATAACTAAACAGCATCAATATGATATATACTTGAAAATGATAAGTCCGTTGCTTGCATTCAATAAGCTGATAGAAAGAAAATTTATAGACTCATATTTGGAAGACAACAATTTGTTGGAATATCATGAGCAGTATAAAGCTAACAACAACACACACTTAAAATTATCAGATGTTTATTTCCCTCTTGATGGTTTTTTAGGTACCACACAATTTTCAAAAGATATTATAAAGGCTCAAGAGCAGCCACTTTGTAAAGAGCTCTATAATTTCCCAGATGTGAAATCTTTAACAATAAGTATGACAGGTCAGATAAGACAACTTGGAATGATAGGTAATGTTGCACCTGGGTGTGCTGAACTTTTACTTGTAGGACTGCAGCAGTATTTATGTGATATTATTGAAGAAGTGCATGATGTTGTAAAATATAGAAGAAAAAAATACTCTGAATTGTATGAAATAAATGAAGAAGGTAATTATACAGCTATAGACATTTTTGGTAACTATTTCAAGGAGAAAATTGATCAGGATATGTCAGACAAAAGTGAAAAGGAAACTATTTTGACTTGTGATGATGTTTTAGAAGCTCTAGAAGTTAATCCAACTTTAATTGATCAAAGCATTATGCCAAAAGATCTCATGTTTGAAGAATATATCCATAATGATGATGATATTGTCAGAGGTAAATCTTGTATTGATGATTTAGAATTGTTCCAACACCAATTTGCTAGACCAGTATCTGGTGCAACAAAAGCTAATCAAATAGGTAGCAAAGAAGAATTATTATGGATTTTAAAAGATTCTCTAATGGAGTAAAATAATGATAATAATAAAGTAATATATATAATTGGTATATACTATCAACATGTTCTGTAATACAAATTTTGTTTTTTTTTTTAAAAAAAAAAATATTAATTAATTAATTATTCTTTTAAAGAATCAATTTTTTTTTGAATTGTAATTATGAATTTATTTAATTTTACATGGTCTTTACTTAATCTTTGTTCATCTGATAAAGCATCGTCTAATTTAGTTTTCAATTCAGTCAATTGTCTTTCTAAAGGATGCATTTTTTCTAACCCATACTTCATTAATTCTGAAGATTTCATTTGTTCATCATCTGTTACAGTAGACAATAAGAAGTTTTCATCAGTAATTTTTTGAACTACTGACTGTAAAGTTGAAGTTAATTTTTCATTTTCTTGTTGTCTTCCATCACTTAATGACAAAAGCTTCAATTTTTCTTTTTCTAATTTAGAATTGTTAACAAAATTAATATTTGTATTAATGAAATTTATTTTTTCTGCTTCAATTTCACTCAATCTTTCTTGTCGTAGTCTTTCTAATTCCAGCTTTTCTTTTAGAGCTTTTTCAGTAAGCTGAGATTCTAAAATTTTATTATCATTTATTAAACTTAGTTTAAGATCATTTAGTTCCTTCAATTTTTTATTGTTTTCATCACATTCATTTTTCCACTCCAATTGTTCATACTTTTGTTTTTGTAAATTTTCATTCAAAAATTTATCTTGCTCTAATAAAAATTCACTCATTTGAACATCTAGCTTTAATTTGCAATTTTTTAATCTAACTTCATTTTCCTCATCCATCAACTCCTGATTTTGTTTTATACGTTCAATGTCTTTATTAAAAAATCTCATATCATCTTTAAGCTTGTTTAAAACAATCTCTTTTTTACTAATCTCATATGTTACCATAGGAATCTTTATCATCTCTAATCTATTGTGTTCTTGTTTCATTTCTAAAATACTACTTTTATAACCACCAATTTTATCATACAATTTTTTATTCTTTTCAGTTGTTTCAAACAGAATATTAGAGTCATTGTAAGTTTCACCTGTATAAATACTGGAAGCTGTTATTTTACTATTTTTTTTATCCATAGAATTCAAAGGAGACAGTAAATTACCTTTAAAACTATTGGATTTTTGTTGCCATAATGGTTTATATTCTGGTCCACTTTCATTCTTTAATTTTTGTTGCTTTTTCCAATTTTGTAAAGGTCTGTATTCAGATTCAGATTTTTCTTTAAAAGATTCTCCAATCCAAAATTCATTCTTCAAATCTTCCTTCTTAAGGTTATATATATTATCATAATTGTCAGATTGTTGTTTGTTGTTTAATCTTAATGGTGCAGTACTAGATTTTTCTGCATTAAAATTAGCCAGTGCTTTTTCAGTTGTATCATAAGCACCCTCTTTAGAGGGTTTTTCAAACATTGTATACCTTTTTTTGTTTTTAATTTCAAAAATTGAAGTAAACATCATGTTTTTCAAAGTTTTATCTTTCTGTTGAGAAGCTGAAGAATTATTAATAATACTGTTTGTAATATCGTTTTTAGATAATATTTTTTGATAAACACTATTGGATCTTATTTTTGATTTATTCAAAACAATATTAGGTTTTTCAAGAACCATTTTTTTATTAGTCAAACTTGGTCTTTTATTGACTCTGTTAGTACTATTCAAGTTGTTTTGGAATGAAAAAAACTTTCTGGAAGCAGGACTTAAATTTGGTAGTTCTGCCAAAATATTATTTTCTTTATTCATGTTTCGTTTTGTATATTGAGAAATAAAAGAATATTTATGTATATTAGTAAAAGAAAATGTAGTATATGTACAGTAAAAATAACAAGGTTTGGTTTAATATATGTGTTTTTTTTTAACAAAAATATAAGTATTGAATCTGTTTTATGAAATGTAAAAAACTTGTTTCTTTATTGTTTCACAAAAAGTTTGAGAAAAAAAAAAAAGTAAACAAATTTTCAGGAAAGAAAAAGAAAAAAACAAAACGATATTGGTGTTTGTCACGTGAATGTTGTATTTTGGAGTTTTTTTCTTTTTTAATTTTTAAGTAAATATTAGTTTAATTAATGAGTATAAATGCTAAAAGAAATTAATGCTTTGTTTTTTTTTTTGAAAGTTTCATTATATGAATGTTTTATTCCTTTGTTGTTTTGTTTTTTAAAAAATTGAATAAATTCAGTGCATTATTATATAATGTAATGGTTTTCTTTATAGAAATCTGCAGATATAATACATTCAATGCAAATAATAATAACTAAGCAACTAATTTTTTCATATTCTTTGAGTTAACAAATAAAATTTTATTTAAATTAAACAGTTTTAATTCAAATAAGCAAAAAAAAAAAATATTATAGTTAATACTTGAAATAAATATATAATTAAAGAAACAAAATGATATTTTTTTAAAAGCTTTTTCTACCATGTGTTAAGCTCTTCATCGAATAAAAATTAACAACAAATAATTACAAAGCTCGTATGGCGCAGTGGTAGCGCAGTAGATTGCAAATCTATTGGTCCTTAGTTCGAATCTGAGTGCGAGCTTCTTAATTACTTGTTATTTATTTTTTTGAAAAATATGTTGTGTCTTTTTTTTTTTTATTTCCTTAATTTTTTTAATATATTTGCCACATTATTGAGGTATTTATTTTAGAAAAAAAAAGGTACATATAAATAAATAAAAACAATTTTGTTTTTTAAACAAACAAGACTAATAAGTAAACCAAAAAATTTATTTCTAAAATGTCGTCTTCAATTTTTGACTCTTTTTTAAATACAGTTGTTCATGACAACATTCTAGCAGATGTTGATTTACAAAAAGCTTTAGATATGTCAGATATGATCAGATCACAAGCTGTGACTAATCAGCAAGCAAAAGCCTCTATATTAAAAACTATCAGACAATACCCTGCTTTTAATTCTAACAATAAGAATAAAGTACTTAAACTTTGGCAAACCCTTCAAATTATCATGATGAATTCCGGTCTTAATTTCATCAAGAATTTTTTTTACAATCTGGAGTTCTTAAAACTTTTACAACAACATATAAGTACTGTTGAAGAAAAAAGATTAACTGGACAATTGGAAGATTATAAAGATTTAAGAGAATGTTTATGGAAGATCTACTTGGATTTAAAGGTTTATGGAAATGGTAAACCAATCCCCCCTTTTACAAATATGAATAGAATTTTAGAACCTTTAGAAGATAAAAACTGTTATCCACCAAGTTATTTAGTTGATGCACAAGATTCTTTTGATGATCTTTGTAAGAAACTGGACGCTAAAACCCCTGGTGAATGGATTGAATCTGAATATTGTCTGATTTGTAATAATCAATTTGGTATTTTTAATAGAAAGCATCATTGTAGAAACTGTGGTGGAGTCTTTTGTAATGATCATTCTTCCCATTTTATCCAGTTACTGGATTTGGGTATAACAGAAAGAGTTAGAGTTTGTGATGATTGTTATAAAATGTATACTGATAAAAGAACTGGAGGTAATGGTAATGGTGGTAAGAAAAAACATAAATCTAAAAAAAATAAAAGAGCATCTTATGTTGATGAGCAAAGCTTTGATGAAGATTTGAGAAAAGCAATTGAATTATCATTAAAGGAATCTGAAGAAATGAAAGAAAGGCAAAATATGAAATTAGCTAATCTTGATGAAGAAAGAGAATTTCAAACTGATGATGAAATCGAACTTCCAGAAGAATATGCTAATGAAGATGAAGAATTTAAGAAAGCTATTGAAATGTCTATTAGAGAAGATAAAAGAAGGGAAAGAGACGCTAGACGTGAAGAAAGAAGACAAAATACCCAGATTGAAAAATCAGTTACACCTGAGCCTGAACCTGAAACTAGTCAACAACCACAAAGTAATCAGCAGCTAGAAGTAAATATTGCAGATTTAGTTAAAAAGATGCAAGAAAAAGATACCGCAGAACAAAATATCTCTGTAGAAGATTCTTTGTTAAAAGCACAAAGATTGAAAGAACTGATAGACAAGGAGACCAGTGAACTAGAATTAAAATACCAAATGTTACAAAATCTGAATAAACAAGTGAATAATAATACAGTCAATTATAATACACCACTAGAAACAAAAATTCATAACATTAAAAATAATATACCAGAAATAGAACAACCAGTAAAGCATCAAGAAGTGGAAATTGAAGAAGAAGAAGAAGAAGAAAATCCATATGCTAAGTATTACCAACAACCAGTTCCGAAGATTAAGAAAGTATCACCTCCTAAATATGTTTCTCCTGAACCAGTGGTACCTAAAAATACACCTGCTGTTGAAAAAAGAAAAAGTGTGTTGGAACAATTAAATGGTTTGTCCTTTGAAGAATCAATGCCACCTGAAGAAGATGAGAAAGATCAATCTGAGCAAGAAGAAGAAATGGAACAAAATAAAAATACTGATGAAAAGCATATAAATAATGTTGATTTTCCAACTGTTCCATTTGTTAAACCACCTGTTAACAAAGAAATATCAGAGGATGTATCGGAAGAGGAAGAAGAAGAAGAAGCTCCTATGTTGATTGAATTTTAAGAACATGTGTAATTTTAATTATTTGACATTTTAACATATATATGTGTATATTTATTTAGTTTTTTTTGTTTTATTTTTTTCAATATATACATAGCTCAAAAAAAAAAAAAATTTACATTCATATTTAATGTTATTATTACTATTATTTATATATATTATTTAAAATTCTATTTCTTCTATTTTTTTACCACATTCCTTACATTCTTTAGTTATACAAGAGGTAGCTTCATCCACATTAACTACACACCAAGAATGTTTATGTTCCTTACCAAATTTTTGTAATTGTAATTTTTTGGTGAATTCTTGAGCTCTTGTCTTTTTTCTCATTTCTTTTAATTGTTTTTGGTATTTTTTTTCTTTTATAATAATCTTTCTTTCCTCTCTTCTAGCCCATTCTGAATCTAATTTATCTTGAGACCCCCATTTCTTGAAAGCATATTGTTCCACTTCATCTCTCAAAAACAAAATCATTCTTGAAAAAGTACCAGAATGAGGATTTTGTTTCTCCATTCTATGAAATAATTTTCTATCCTCTAATTCAGGATCAGTCAATAAATAATCTTGTTTACATTCAGTCTTTGTTAATAAAGAATATTTCTCCGGTTTCAAAGAAACACATTTTCTACAAGCTTTTCTATCAAAATGAGCTAACAACTGTGAATCAAATTCAATACTCTTATGGCATGACTCACATGTCGGGAGTTCGCTTAAAGGAGCTAAAACATTTAAATTACTATCATCCATTATGTACTCTTTCCTTACTGCCAAATCAAAATTGATCTCGGGCTGTTCTTTATTTTCATCCATTTGATACAAATGACCCATCCCAACTCTGTCCATTTGATTTGCTTTAGCTATCCTCCATTCAGTGAAAGTCATACCTGCTTGTGGCTGACCTGAGGATAATCCACCTAAATTTTTATTTCTAAGACTATCAGAGTTTGATGGGTACATAGAAGAATCTATAAACCCTCCATTTGAATCAGTCATTTGAGAAAGATCATAATCGATGTAATCAAATTTTCTGATCATAGCTTTCAATGGGACTTGGTGTTGAGAGGAAGCATCCCTTTTAGAGTTTTCTGGGAAAAAATTGTTTGTTCCTGAAGTATAAGGTTTTGAAATTCTATTATCTTTTATAGTATTTTGATTTTTTGTTAAAACAGCAGTATTATTTGAATTTAAATTACTTTTTTTAACAGTTGTGTTTAATAAAGATCCATTCGTTTTAACTCCATTAGACTTCAATCTTTCTAATAATTTTGATCTATTATTTTCAATGGCTATTTTTTGTTCTTCTGAAACCCCCATTTTCATCTAGATATTTTTTGTATATATAATGCTTATGATTAAATAAAGTTAAATTGCTTATTTTCTGTTTTTTTCTTTTAAGTTTTTTTTTTTTGGTTTATTTGTTTCCTTTCTTTTTTAAGTTTATATTATTATATAAAGTAAAGTTGTTATATATATAAATATGTATGTAATATTAATTTTAATATTAATAAAAAATCAACTAAATTCCCTCTTTTTAATTTTTTTTTTTTTTACTTATGTTAGCTCCTAATAAAATTTAATTAAAATAGCATTTCTATTTAACAAAAAAAAAAAAAGAATCGCATTAAAGGACAAAAAAAAAAAAAAGAAGGAAAAAGAAATTATACCTCTCATATGACCTTATTTTTTTTTTTTTAAATTATTATTATTCAATTCAGAAAAAAAATTTACTACAACTTTTTAATCATTCTAGACTCTTTAATTCATATAATTTTTTTGAAAAATATATATTAGAAGTTTATATGTTAAATTTTAATGTATTTGATTATTGTTTAATATTTTGGGTTATTTTAAAAATAAAACTATATGTGTATTTATATATAACGTTTTTTTTTTTTTCTTTTTAATGCTAATCGTATATACTTGTACCGTTTTTTTTTTTTTAACCTCCATCCATTGTAAAATCATATTGCATTGTTGGAACTACACTATTCATGAATTTTAAAAATATGACAAGATAAATGTCTACTGATATAGATTCATCTTTTTGTTCTTCATTTTCCTCATCAACTTTACTTTCTTTCATTCTATTCATTAATAATTTCATAACATCACCATGTCTACAAGGGTGAATACTTATACTTGGTGTTTTAGTCTTGAATACTGGTAAATCTTCAATAGTAGCTGTCTTTTTTCTATACTCTGGTGATACATCTTGAAGCATTTCTTTTGGTGTTAATGGTTGTCCTTCATTATTGTAACCGACTAAATACAGTTTTGGTACTTTGTAACTTGTAGAGTAAAGAATGTAAAGATCGTAATATCTTTTATTGAGAGTGTCTTTCAAATCTTCACTAAGTGAATCAGTGTCATCTTCATCATCCTCTAATTCTAGTTCTTCTAAAGAATACTCATTATCATTGTCATTGTTATCTTCTGAATTTACTTTTTTATCTGTTTCTTCTCCACTTGTTTTAACAACCCATACATTATTTTCCTCATCAAATTCATCTTTTTTTGCTAAATCTCCTTTCTTTCCTTCTTCCTGTTCTTCTTTATTTAAAACATCACATCTTTTATAACAAACAACTTTTCTAGTAACTAGAAATTGATGTTCTTTTGGTAAAAAACTTCTAGTTTTCAAGTTTTTTTCAGATACTTCACTATCATTAGAATTCCAAGACCAAGTTACAAACTTGTCTGTTAAATAATTTCCTGCTATCACAAACTCATCTGGTGTTATCGTCCCATTTTTTATAAACTGGGAATCATTAGACACAGGAGTAATATATTCTCTTAAAGAAGATAATTTTGAACGAAGCATTTTTTTATTTTTTTTTATTATATGTACTTATATTATATTATACTTAGGTAGTGGTTTGTTTATGAATAATCCTTTTGTTTAATAAAAATATAATTATAATTGTTTTTGTTTTTTTTTTGCTTTGATAAGTTTTGTTTCATATAAAACGGGCATATATATACTTATTTTTTTTATTTTTTTTTCTGGTAAGATAAGAAATTGAGGGTGAAGAGCGGCTTTAATTATTTTATTTACATATGTAAATTTTTTTAAATGCATGATATGGTAGCGTTATTGTTTTTTTTTGTCAATAAAAAAGTTTGTTTACTTTTATCATGTGATTTTTACAAAAATTTGTTTACATTTATAAATACATATTAAATATATTGTGCAAAAATTAGTTTAATTTAGTATAAACTACATAAAAAAAAACTATTTATAAAATTTATATATATCTTACAAACATTTGTAAACATTTAGTTGTTTACAAAAAATATTATAACAACAAAAAAAAATAATTAGGTTTTTATAAATAACATTTTGGCTGATCATTAAATTCAAAAAAAAAAAAGTACTATTTCCTTCAACTCGTTTAAGAAAAAGAGGAAATTGAATAAAAGAAAGAACATGAAAATCAATATATAAATATTTTTTTCTATTTATAAAACATGTAGCTTCAATCCTAATCATAAAACATTTGTTTTAAGAAACAAAAAAATTTTCTAATCAAAATGTGATGTGATTTTAAAAAAATATTTTTTTCAATTTTATATTTTAAAAAACCGGAGTAATATATAATATTAAACATACGAGAGAACAGGAAAAAAAAAAGAAAAAAAAACAATTTTAAAAGGAAACACAAATATAAACCAAACTTATTGTCAATACTGCCTATTTAAAACATTTTTACTTCTAATAATTTATTTATAAACACATTAAACAATTTAAAATAAAACAATAAATAAATATATATACACATATAGAAATGCCTAAACATAGGAAGTTGAATAAACATAACAAACAGGATTCAAAAACACAAACTAATAAGTCAAGCAACACTAAATCTCTCACTACCAATAATGAATCAAAATCTTCCGGTGAATTAGCTGCTGAACAATTAAGCAACAAAAAATATCATGAAAAAAGAAGAATATATTTTGGTTTTGGTGCAATTTTGGGTCTTGCAATTGCTCTAATAATGGGTCATATAGCTACTAATTCAGATACCGATTTCAATTTCCCAGATATAGATTCTTTTTCTACTTTAGATTTCTTTGAATCATGGACACCAAACTTGGCTAAAATCATACCAAAATCACTTTTGGAAGATGAAATGTTTGGTTTTAGTAGCAAAAACAGAAAAAAAAATAAAGTTAATCTATCTGAGGATTTTGTTATTGGTAAGTACTTGAAGAAAATGGATAATTCTATAACTGCCAAATACCCTGTGATTATGGTTCCTGGTGTTATAACTACAGCTTTGGAGTCTTGGTATATATCTGATAACGAAGAGGAACAAAAAACATCTGCTTGCAACTCAGAAAGCTATTATAGAAAAAGATTATGGGGCTCAATATTTATGTTAAAAACAATGATTTTTGATAAAAAATGTTGGTTAAAAGCTTTGAAGTTAGATGAAAGTACAGGTTTAGACCCTCAGGGCTTTAAACTAAGAGCTGTTGGAGGATTTGAAGCGACTGATTTTTTCATTCCTGGTTATTGGATTTGGAACAAAATTTTAAATAATTTAGGAGTATTAGGATATGACTCTAATAATATGTTAACTGCTGCCTATGATTGGAGATTAGCATACTTAGATTTAGAAGTTAGAGATAAATATTTTTCCAAATTGAAAGCTCAAATTGAAATTTGGTATAAAACCCATAATGAAGAGAAAGTTGTCATCTTTGGTCATTCAATGGGTGTTCAAATTATTTATTATTTCTTGAAATGGGTTGAAAGTGAAGGTCCTTTGTATGGAAATGGTGGTGAGAATTGGTGTAATACTTACATTGATAGTATTGTTGATATATCAGGAAGTGCTTTAGGAGCTCCAAAAGCCGTTCCAGCATTAATATCAGGAGAAATGAAGGATACTGTTCAATTAAATGAAGCTGCTTTATATGGTTTAGAAGCCTTTTTGAATAAGAAAGAAAGAGTTGATCTTTTAAGACATTGGTTTGGTATTCCTGCTATGCTACCTAAAGGTGGCTCTTTGATTTGGGGTAACAAGACCCATGCTTGGGATGATCCTGGTTGTTCAACTGCAAATCTATCTGACTCTTTCCCATATAGAAACTATGGTAATTGTTCTTATGGAGATTTCATAAGATTTAGTGATACTAATGAGACTTATGATGTTGATGCATCTTTTGATTTTATCAATAGTGACGCACCAGAATGGTATGTCAATAGAACCAATTACCAATACTCATATGGAGTTGCTGATTCTCCAGAGAAATTGGAAGAAAATAATCATGATCACAAATACTGGTCCAATCCGTTGGAATTCCAATTGCCAAAAGCTCCTGATATGAAAATATATTGTTTCTATGGTGTAGGTAATCCAACTGAAAGATCTTATGTCTACAAACATTCCAATTTGACTACTGATCCTCCATTTGTTGTCGACTATGAATTTGGTGGTCAAGGTGGTTCAAGATCTGTCTTTTTAACAGATGGTGATGGTACATTACCTTTATTGACACATACCATGTGTCATAAATGGGCAGAGGGTGTAAGTGCATACAATCCAGCTGGTGTTCAAGTAAAAATTGTTGAATTGAAGCATGAACCTAAAAAATATGATATGAGAGGAGGTGCTAAAAGTGCTGAACATGTTGACATTTTGGGAAGTGCAGAATTGAATGAATATTTGTTAAAGATTGCATCTGGTAAAGGTGAAGAAATTGAAGAAAGAATTTTAACTGATTTAAATATTTGGGTTAAAGAAATGAATTGGCCCTTTTAGAAAATAAATAAGAACATAATAATATGTTGATAGATATGAAATAGTTTTATTATTGTCATTTTTTAAAATAAATAATTATTAAAGTGTAATGAATCACGTGTATAATATTGAAGAATATTGGCACCTAAAAAATTTTTTAATTGTTTTTAGTTTCACATTTTTTTTTTTACGTGTTTTGATTTTTGTAAACAACTTTTTTGTATCACGAAATTCAAATTCAAAAAATATATATATAATTGCCAATATTTTACAACAATATTTTTTTAAAAGAAAACAATTAAGAAAAATAAAAAAACATATTTGCAGAATACAATCCAACTTGTTTTTTGTTTGCTTTAATTTATTGATATCTCTTTATTTAAATTTTGATAAATTTGAAATTAATAATATTATTGTTACTGTAGTTTGAATATATATATATCGCGTCTTTAAATGTTTAGTTTAACAAGAACGAATAGTAGCTTTGAATTGAAGTACAATGATAATAAAAAAACTCCTACCAGAAAACCATTTTTACAATTGAATAATTCTAATTTAAACACTATCAACAACAATAAAGTCATAAACAAAGAGTTGATTAAAAATGATATAATTGGTAAATATTCTAGAGCTACAAATCAACATTCTAAAAGATCTATGAATAGTTTGCATATTATGAATTTACCAAAAGAGTCTTCATTGCTTAATAATAATATAGGTGATTTTAAAATTGATGAAGAACTTAAAAAAGCATCTAATGTTTATAATGATTATAATTACGATTTAGAAGGTGAAACTTTAGAAGATGAGCCTGTAAGTTTGCTAACTAAACTTAGCTCTCCTTTGAAAAAGAAAAGCGTTACAATTGATACAACAGATGATAGTCATAAAAATATGTCTATAGATGCAAAAAGAGTTTTGATGAATAACAGACTGCCTAGTTTTTCTTTCAGCTATAGTTTTGATCCAAGTGTTTCTGTAAACAGTAATAGTTCACAAATAGAACAAAACACAGAAAATAATGGTATAAATAAAGAACAAATGAAGAAGTTTATTAATGGATTAAAAGATGCTAAACTGAAATATGAATATAAAAGAAAAAAACATGACACTAATAAAAAAATTACTAAAATAGACTCTTTTAAAGAAAATAGTATGAAGCCAAAAAGTCAACCTTTATGTAATAAACATAGTGCTTTGAGCATTTCGGTAGCTGAGTCTTTATTAACTTTGACAAAAAATAAGAAATAAGAACAAAAAAAGAAATCATGAATTTTTTTTTTTTTAATTAAATATAAACATATATATATATATTATGATAACTTGATTGAACAATAATTAATGAATAAAAAGTTTAAATATATTATTGTAATGATATTTTCTTTATTCTTTGTTTTAATTAAACTAAAATATATTTATTTGTCGTCGGATATAAGAAAATTTATATATTTTACAGTATTAATTTTTTTTTCATTGATTGGTACAAAAAAAAACGCAAGTTAAACACAGTCGAAACTTTTCAATAATCTAAGAACAGAAAGAAAAAAAACATCTTACAAAACATATCAAAACCAATTAAACCATACATTTAGTTAATTTAACTATATATATATATATATATATATTGGAAAAAAAATGTCTGGTGAAAACTTTGAATCATATACTTTTGAACATGAAACTTTGCAACAAGTTTATGATAGAATCGTAGGTAACCCTAACAAACCAGCCTATCCACAAATAGTACCTCAACTTTACTATGCTATAAATGATATCAACAGTCATATTAACAGCGATGACACTAACAATGATGATGATGAAAATGATGTTGACATGTCAAGCAAGACCAGCCATAAAACTGATCATAATATACCAATAGTTTCATATGATGAAGAAGAGTCTGGAGCACCAATAATACATACTGGAACAAAAAATCTTGAAAGTTTAACAGCTCCAATAAGATACAGAATAAAAACAACAAAGAAAATTATTGAAAATGAACTTATAAAAAAAAGTATAGTAAACACAAAGCTGAAAACTACTATAAATAATAATGTTATATTAGAAGAAAATGAAGAAGAGCATGGAAATGAACATAGTAATAATAAAGACAATAGTCTAGTGCCAGTTGAAGAAGATCATGATGCTATGGATATAGACATTGTAAAAGAAGAAAAAGATAATAAAAACATAAATGATAACAAAAAGAAAAATCAATTACCACTCTACATACTTTTAAAAACAGATGTCTCAGAATGGGATGATAAAATTGAGAAATTAGAAAAAGAATTAGATTTAAAAAAACAAAAACTTAAAACTGTTAAAGAAAGGATCTCTGAAATAATTAATTAAACTCTGGAAAAATAATTTAATATTATAATAATGATTATATAAGTTTATAATTTTTTTATTTATTTATGAATGTACAACAAAAATAAATAAAAAAAAGCACGTGAAAGCACTATAAAAAACTTCGGATATATACATATAATTTTTTTTTGTACGTATATTCTATAAAAGCAAAAAACATTTATTTTAATGTTTTCGGGCCAAGGAAGAGTCAAAAAAAATTTTTTTTTTTTTTA
This sequence comes from Hanseniaspora valbyensis NRRL Y-1626, assembly GCA_001664025.1. Lineage (NCBI taxonomy): Eukaryota > Fungi > Ascomycota > Saccharomycetes > Saccharomycodales > Saccharomycodaceae > Hanseniaspora > Hanseniaspora valbyensis. The sequence continues at coordinate 278,889 of LXPE01000007.1, forward strand.
ATGCTGAAAAATTTTCGAAAATTTTTTTTATTCTCTATTTTTTTTAAATATTCATTTTATTATTATTATTATTGATTAGGTGTTTAAGTTTCATTAATAACAAAGATGATCATTAATTAATACCACCAAAAAGAAGAACTTTATATATATAAATATGTCTAATCCAGGTTTACAAGTTGGTGATTTATCCCAATTTCAAAAACATTTGAACCAAGTTCAACCAACCGTTGAGGAATCCACTATTTGGAACTCCAACCCAATATTCAAATACTTAAACACTGTCTACTTAAACATTGATGAAAAGAGAAGATCTTTAGATTTAGTAAATCCAGGTACAATTGAAAACTTAACTAGAGAAGTCACAAGAGATGTTTTCCCAACCATGTACCAATTCACTGGTATGAGAGCTGAATTAAACAAGACTTTTGCCATGAACCCAATTTTCCAAACATCCCATACTTTTGCTACCGGTTCTGAACATTTACCAAAATATGCATTTGCTTGTGCTTATATCAACGATAACTTTTTTGCTCAAGGTAATATTGACAATTCCTTTGGTGTTAACGGAAGAGTCAACTATTCTTGGACTCCAAAATCTATCTCTAAATTAACTTTACAAATGTCTCCAGGTGAACAACAACCATCTATGTACCAATTAGAACATGACTACCAAGGTTTAGATAACTCTTTGAACTTGAAAGTTTTGAATCCAACTTTAGGTGACAACAATGTCTTTTTGGGTGTTGGTGTTGTCTCCATTTTACAATCTGTCACAAAGAATTTGGCTATTGGTGTTGAAAGTATTTATTCCAAATCTGATGCTTCTCAACCAGCTGACAGTGGTATGTCTTACTACTCTAAATTTACTTCCACTGACAAATCTTGGAACATGACTGGTCAATTACAATCAAACGGTGGTTTATCTGCCACTTTCTACAGAAAATTATCTCCAAATGTTGAATTAGGTTTAGAATCTGCTTTAAAGATGGCCATTCAACCAGTCAACCATCCAGTCACTGGTGAACCAATTGGTCAAATGCCTGTCTTAGAAGGTTTAACTACTATTGGTTGTAAATATGAATACAGATCCTCTAACTTCAGAGGTACTGTTGATTCTGAAGGTAAAGTCAATGTCTTTGCTGAAAGAAAGATTTTACCTACTTTAGGTGTAGTATTTTCTGGTGAAATCAACCAATTCAAAGGTGAAAGTAACTTAGGTTTCGGTTTACAATTTGAGACTGCCGGTTCTCAAGAAATTATGATGGCTCAACAAGGTTTAGATGTTAACGGTAACCCATTACAATAAATTTTATAATAGAACATATGAGTCAGACAAACAAACAAAAAATTAATCTTGTATTTAATGAATAGAAAAAATAAGTAAATAAATAAAAAAAAAACAAGAAAAAGTAAAATAGATTTATACATAATGATAATATAATACTAATAATTTAAGAATTAAAATGATTTTAAGAAGAAATGAAATTTTTTTTTTTTTTGTTAAATAATGTACAATATATATATATATATATATAAATATATACAGTTATAAACCTACTCCAAATTTTTTTTCGTTTTCATTTGTTTTTTTTTCTAATAACAATAATATGCCTTTTCTTTATTCAAGGATAGTTTTTTTTACTGATATTGTTGAGGCAGTAGAGTTTATTCTTGTGCCTGGTAATGAATCTTTTGAAATAGTTGAATAATCCATAGTACTAAATCTTTTGTATTTATTCTCCGACGATACTCTGTATTCCGATTGTGTTTGAACAGACTCTGGTTGTATATTGATTAGTGAGAGTCTTTTGTAGAAGTTTGAAGGAATGGAAGTGCTTCTTTGAGGAACAGGCTTATTTTCAAATTTGAAACTGTTCATATTTGATACTGCATCTTTGAAAAGCTGTAGGAGATCTATACTATCATTTGAATGTGCAAGTGTCTTATCATCATCATCATCATCACAGTAGTTATCATGTCTATTTATATTTGTATTTATATTTTCATCTTCGTCATCATCACTTAATAGTTCATCTAATAAGCTAATCTCTTTATCTTCACTTTGTATCATTGTATTACAGAAATGATCACATATTATATTATCCTCAAACTGCAGTTCCCAAACATCATTACTTGTGTTATGCCAGGAAATATTTACTACATTACCACTCCCTCGATTCATAGTAACTTTAGAAAAAAGAGGCCTTAAAACTTTATCATTTTTACCTAGAGTAATATATTTGCCTATACTTAGTTTATTTTCATTCATATCATTTAAAGTTTTGATTTCATAAATCTCAAGTAAATCATTTAAAACTAAAAGTGTTCTTTTGCCATTTGATATATTATGCACACTTATATTATTATTTTTAAAAAGTGTAAACCTTGTAGCAGACATTGGTCTTTTCTTTTTATTATAATTGTTTTTACTGCTCATATTATTACTATCATTATCTCTATCCTTATCATTATCGACTTTTAAATGAAGAATGTTTTTCAATTTAACTCTTTTATGTTGAGTATTATTACTATTTAAACCAAACATTAATATAATAAGTATATATGTAAGATAAATATTTCAAGGTATATTGGTTATATATAAATAAATAAAATTAAAAACATGTTACAAAATAAATTAATAGGAATAATTTTTAATTTTTTTTTTTTTTAAAGAGAAAAAAATTGTTTGTTTCCCTTTATTGCATAAACAATGTAAACAAACCATTTTTTTTCTTCAATAATTTTTCTTTTTCCCATAAAAACATGTGATCATCTCAAATTATAAACATTAAAAAAAAAACAATTTAAAAAATTAAAGATTTTTTCATTCCATATATAAACATTTAAACAAATATATATATATATATATATAACAAAATTATTCATATTACAAGAGTTAATTAAATTAAAAATTTACAGATATACAATATATAAACACATTAATA
>LXPE01000007.1:316961-335398 GCA_001664025.1 Hanseniaspora valbyensis NRRL Y-1626
GGTTTCAAAGCAACACCAACTTTCATTCCATTTTTCTTGATCAACTCTATCAAAGCTAATGGATCTTTAGTAGATTCATAATGAAAAGTGAATTGATCAACTTTGATTGAACCTAATTCTTCAACCCATTGTTCTGGATGGGAAACCATCATATGACAATCAAAAAATACACCAGATCCCTTTGGAATCAAATCTCTTAATGATTTTATAACTGGGAAACCTAGAGATATATTTGGAACGAAATGTCCATCCATAACATCTAAATGCAACCAATCAGCACCGCATGAGTGAGCATGTTGACATTGAGAGCCTAATTTAGTGAAATCACAAGCTAAAATAGATGGAGCTATATGAGCCTTTACCATTGTTATTATTAATATATATATATATATGTTGTTTTTTTTTGTGGTATAGTTTGGTTTTCAAATAAAAATAATGAAAAAAATAAAAGAAAAATTTTCTTTTTATATAATTTTATTTTTAAACAAGCAAGAAATAAATCAATGAAAAAAAAAAAACAACGCTAAAATCTTTATATTTCAAGTCTACGGATAACTATTTTCCGCTAGTTAAAATTGTGACAAAAAAATTTTTTTTTTTTAAATTAAAATGTTCCTCTTAAACTGTTCTTATATATATATATTATTTATAACTAATGATGCTTTTGTAAAAAATCATTATTTATATTGTTAAATTCATTTTGTGCTTTTATTCTTAATGTTGCAGTATTCCAAAAAGTACCATATGACCATGTTAAATCTCTAGCACCTTGTTGATAGCCTGTATATTTATTAAATTGTTCTGACATACAACCATCATCTGCTACATGTTGTCTAACTTGATCTAAAAATGAGTCTGCATGATCCATTATTCTTTTCAAAGTTTGAATATACAGTGGTGTTCCATAAGGAATAACTAATTCATAATCAGTATGCAAACCATTAGAATTTAAAGGCATAGCAAAGATAGTTGACCAGAAATTTTGTTCCCAACTACCAGCGGAGACATATAAAACTAAATCCATTTTATTTTTTAAATGTAAATTAGTATATCCATATAATAATTGGGCACCTGTTGCAGTAGCCAAGAACCATGGATTTCCTTCAGATACACCATTACCATTATAAACATCTTCCGGATATCTTCCTAGAGAAACACCCAACTCTGGCGATTTTAAAGAATGATTTATTGGATATAAAACACTCATTTGTTTAGTTAATTCATGTAGACTGTTTAGTACAAGTGCATTATTGTAGTTGTAAGGGACTATAGATTTAGAATCATCACTTATAGAATCATGAGTTAATACAGTAGCGATTAAAGTAGCAATATCTAAACCGGATCTCATATATGTGTATTGAGGGTTTTCAATAATGTAATTGGTTAAACTATTTTCAAAACCTGCTGTATATTTGATAAAATATGCAAGACCATTGTATGCATCATTTAATTGTCTAATAAAATCAATATTAGCAATTCCATCAGGAGAATCCCACTTCTTAGATTCTAAAAGATCAATACCTAGCTTCATAGCATTCAATTGAACCATGGATGTGAAAAAATGATATCCATTTAGTTCTTCCCAAACATCAAATGATTCTTTATTCCAATTTTGAACAATAAATTTCAAATCATAATACAAGACTTTATCATAAAAATCTTTTTCATCAGTGAAAACCATAGATGTACGGTTTAATAATGTTGGTTCTAAGAAATAGAAAATTTTATCAAAGGAATAATTGTAATCATCAAGTAATTTTATAAAATGCATAAAAGTTGTAGCTCTTAAAGCTGGACCATCATTTTGAGGTCTCCCCCATGATCCTTCAAAACAATGACCATTAACTTCCCATTTTGGTTCTCCTAACCCTTTTAAATCATCATTTAAAAATCCACCAGATGGATTTTGTGTTCTTTGAGTAGTAAATGATCTATTCATATATTTGAATACTGTACCAAATAATTTAACATCGACACTAGAAAATTCTAAAGGATCAAATTTTGTGATTGATTTTTCTTTTTCTACTTGAAATCTAAGAACATTTACTATTGTGTTCATAGTGATTGCAGTATCTCTAGTCCAGTCATAAAAATAGTTTGGATCTTTTTGAGAGGGGGAAGCTAAAACAATACCTTCAATCATACCGCTAGAAGAGTATTTCCAAGTGTTATCATTTAAATTATTATCCGCAATATTTTCTTTTAATTTATGTAAAGACATATCAGTTTCTTCAACAATCCATTGATCAAAAAATTCTCTATCAATATCATTAGAAAATATTTTAGTTTTCAATCTTAAATTTCTAGCAAAATTTGTGGCAATAATATCTTTTAAATTGTTATTTTTGATAGAATTTGAAGAATCGATTATTTTTGGTTTTGAATGAAAGCTTTCTATAATTATTTGAAGTGGGGGTTGGTTTTCACCTAATAAATCATTATTAGAAAAAAAAATATCTTGAATATTATTTTTACTTATTGTTTTCAAAAAATAATCATTTGAAAAAATGATTAAACTAGTGTTGATATTTGATAAGAGTAAAGAAGATATAATCAAGAAACAAACAATAATTACAGTTAACATAATTTTCGTTTTTTTTTTCAAAAGATATAAATTTGAAGAAAATAAATTACCATTTTTATTATTACTTTGATCATTAATCATTTTTAGTTCCATATTGTATGTGTGGTATTATTTTTTTCTTTATATATATATATATTAATTGTTATTTTTTCTTAATTAATTAAACGATTATTATTTAACAAAAAAGAAAAAAGAAGAAGAAAATATCATCATTACATAATATTTTATATATAACAATGGTTATATATATTTCTGTGTATCAATTAATGTTATTATTATAATTATTTTTTTGTGTGATATCATTTATTTACTGTTAAAAATAAAACATTTAATCATATATCTCTTTTTTTATTTTTTTTTAAATCAAAAAAATTATTATTAATATTATTATTATTCACTCAAAAGAACAAGAATTAATTACTAATATATATATATATATAATTTGTGTGTGTAAATATTTAAATAATTGATTCTGCCTTGTTTTTTTTTTTTTTTGTTCCTTATCAAATAAACGTGTATTTCCCAATTTTAAATTAAATTATTTAATTGATAACAGAAAAAAAAATTTAGGATGAAGAAGATATTAATATAAGTTTCAATGAAAAAGTTCTATTTCGGATAAAAGGATTTAAATTGACATGTGACGAAGAGACACATCTATTTGTTTATTTTTAAAAGAAGAGCCTTGACACTATATATATATATATATATATATTCATTAAGTATTAATTTATTCATTTACTATTTACTTTATTTTTCAGTATTAAATTTATTTATAAGAATCTGCTACTTGGTTCTAATTCTTCAGTCATTTGTGCAGGGTTATTATTGGTTAACTGATTAGCAACATTTATATCATGTTCAGGTTCATCTTCCTCTAAATCTTTTCCTGCATTTCCACCACCACCACAACAAGAAGAAGATAGTCCTTTCTTAACATCTTTACCATCTTTTTCATCATACTCTACATCCGTGCTAGATCTACTAAAATCGTGATCACCACAGGTGCAAACACCTGCATTAGTAGTTTTACAATCAGAAATTGTTTTCAATCTTCTCTCTCTTAACACAACAATCTTTATTCTATTGAAAAAGACTTCAAATAGTGCTAAACCTAGAACAATACCAAAAATATATGTCAATATGAAACTCATTGCTGCAAGCATTAACATATATGCTATCAAAGTAGACCAAAATACTAAAACTGCTCTTACTGCATCTTTAAGGAAATCATAACCACTTGGTAAGAATATCTCACCAATCAAAGATCTTCCTCTTTTCTCTCTCAAAAGTCTTTCTTCCTCAGATATATCTCTATTATTTCCACTAGATAATTTAGACCATCTCAATTCCAAATACCATAATGTAAAACCGGTAGCCTTGTATACAAAAGTGGCAACTATTAATAACAAAAATATACCAAACAATTTACCTCTTGTATCAGCTTTCAATTTCTTGAATAAAACTGGATAATTTTTCCAATTGGATGTTAAGTAAGAGTTCATTGACATATCCATAGATGATGATGATGTGGAAGTGGAACTACTTGACATTCCTGACATTCCGGACATTCCTGAACTTGAAGTTGTTGCTGATGTTGTTGTAGAGGACATATCCATAATCATTGAGCTAGAACTGGCTGGTGTGATAGAAGAAGACATAGCCATAGTCATTGAACTTGATGAAGATGTGAAAGCAGAAGACATGGCCATGTTCATAGAACTTGAAGAAGTAGTTGCTGAAGACATAGCCATTCTCATTGAACTTGAAGTAGTAGTTGCTGAAGACATAGCCATACTCATTGAGCTTGAAGAAGTAGTTGCTGAAGACATAGCCATACTCATTGAATTAGTTGTTGTTGTTGCAGAGGACATTGCCATACTCATAGAACTTGAAGAAGACATTGTTAATAATTACTATTCTATTTTATTTAATAAACAAATGTATTTATATATTTATATATATATTTCAGATTAGAATAAATAAATTCTAAATAGCTTTACGTCAAATGTATTGTTTTGGTTATATATATATATTTATATTAACTTATACTTGATTGAATATATATTGGTTATATGTGTTGTTTATATATATATATATAATGATATTTTTTTTTTGTCTTTTTTTTTTAAACAAATAAAAAGTCCTAAAACCATAATTCATGAGTTATTTACATTTTATTAAAGCATCTGTTATATTTTCCACTCCTTTTTTTTTTCTCTCTCTCTTTCTTTGTTACTTTTTTTGCACTTCAAAATGAGCCCTTTTTTGTTCTGTTTACAAATTCAGCCGTGCGCAAAATAAAATGAGGGAAAATACACGTGATAATATCCCGATAAAGATATTTTTTTGTATTTAAAAAATGATCGCGTACTTATATCAAATATCCACTCATATTATCTCTTTAACTCAGTTTAATTTAAATTATTCGATTTTAAATAATGCAATTAACTCAACTTAATTTTATAATTCTTTTTTTTTTTTTTTTTTTAGTGAACTATTAGAAGAAAGTTAATTTATTCTTTTTTTTTGTGTACTCATCACTCAAATCTATATTTGCAGACCTCATAAAACTAATAACTCTTTTCAAAAAAATTGCTTTTCTTTTTGAGAAACGTTTTGTAAACACATTTGAAAGGTTAACATTTTCTCTGTAATCTCCAAGTTGTTAATATTTTTTGAAACAAAATCTCTTAAAAGTTTTAAAATAATTGTATTTGGCACTATATCCAGAATTTTTAGAAAAATGGCACCTGTTTGATATTCAGAATAACTATTCAAGAATTTTAAAAATATCATTTCCTCATTTTTATAATTCTCAAGCACTTTCAAAAAAAGCTTTTCAAATTCTTTGTCTTTATTGTTTTCTAGTAATTCTATTAAACTTTTGAAATCATTATATTTCAAATAAATTGACAATTTTGTTTCTTTTGACAAAATATAAGTCATTTTAAATAAGAAAAATATTATATCATTTTTATCAAAATTTTTTGTAAACTTATTTTCTATTAAAAATTTATACTCTTTACTGTTTTCAGATAATTCAATAGTTTCTATAAAACCAATCCATCTTTTTTGCAAGTTAAGAAACCCTTTTTCATTCTTTGTTATTTCATTACAATATTCTTGAAGAGTAATTTTGTTTTTGAAATCCATATCTTTTTCAAAATCAGTGATTCCATTATTTAAAAGAGCATTAAAATTATCATGTTTTATTGTTACCCTTTCTATTTCTAAAATGTATAAATCTAATGTAAAAGATACTGTATCTAAATCCATTGACTTATTACTGCTATTTTTAATTATATTTTCCAATAATTGAAATTTAATATTATTATTAGTTAGTTCATTTATAAATGCTTTTCTGGATTCAATTCCGGTCAGTTCCCCTTTAATGAAAGCATTTATATTTTTTAACAAATTTGGATTAATATCTTTGCAATTATTAATAAGAGCAATGATATATTTTAAAAATAAGTCCTTGTCTTCTTTATATGGAATATCCTTAAAATGTAACGTAAATATTTCATCCATTTTTTTATAATTTTCCATTTTAAGTGCTATCTCTAAAACTTTCAAAAAAACATTTTTACGTTCATATAAATGCAGCAATAATTGATTTTTAAACTCAGATACTTTACTTTCTTCAACATATTTTATGATATCTTCACCAAATTGTTCCACATCAATAATATTCATAGCATCTATTAATGAAGGATTATTATCATCATCTTTTTTTTCTAAAACATATTCAATATATTTTAAGGTTACTGTCTTTTTCAAATGAAAAATATCAGAAAGATTCTTACATATTTTATCATTTGTCAATATAATCAATATATTTGATAAAAACAACATTTTATCTCCAATTTTACTTTCCAATTTTAGAATCTTTAGTTTCTTTATAATTTTTAGTAATCCTTTATTAATCCAAATATCTCCATAAACTTTCCAATTAAGTATATAAAACAAAAGTTTCACATCCAATGTTGAATCTTTGACAGCTGCCATGTTTATCCAATTTTGAAAACAGGTTATATCAATAACATCATTATGAAACAAGTTCAATAGCAATTTATAATATTTTGCATACTGTAGTTGTATTGAATTAAACTCTTCTATGCCTTCATCAGATAACTTCTCAATTAATTTATCACATATATTTAAAGTTTCTTGTTCAAAATTTCTCAATTTAGTGGTGGCAGGTGGTTTTATTAAAAATTCTAGTGACTGATTATTTTCAGTATCATGAGTGAATATAAATATATTACTCTTGTATTCATAATTTTTTTCTATAAACAAGTTCTCTTGCTCTGATTGGATATCAATAGCTATTTGATTTCCACTTGGATCTTGTATTAAAGGTTGAACTAAATATTTTGATTTTATAAAGTCAAGAAATTTTGAGCCTTTTTCAAAACATTTGATCATTTCCCAATCTAGAGACAAGTAATTGTCTATTCTTTGTGTATTGGTGATATTATCGATTGTTTCAATAGACTCTTTATTACTGAAGTTTAATATTTCAGTAGAAGTTTCATATTTTATAAAAACATAGTTTTCATCTAAACTTGTTATTTCAATAGGATCATTTTTAAGTTTAATTTCATTAATAATTTCCCCATCACATTTTATTGTTACAAATTCAGTTTGAGAATCTTTGTTTTTTTTCAAAAACATCAAATTTTTTTCATTTAATTTCTTAAAATAAACATTTAGGTTATCTGATAAACAATCTTTGTCTAGTTTATATAGTAATTTCGATTCACAATGTTCTTTAACACTTTTATTAGTAGTTACTAGTAAATACTCGAGATTTTCATCAAGTATTATAAATATAAGTTCGTTTCCCTTTTTTTTGATAGGTTCACTAAACATTTTAATATTATTTATTGTTAAACATTTTTGTTGTTTAGGCAAATCATTGTTCTTACTAAATTTGTAACTGTTTAACAATCCATCATTTGTTAAAAGTAAACATTCTTGATTATTAATAATTTCAATTTGTTTAATATTTTGAAGATCAGCTTTGTAATTGTACATCAAATCAGGTAAAGTAAAAGTTTTCAAATTACCATTTGAATATAACACTATTAATATGTCAATATTTTCTAAAACTTTCATATCTGTTATTTTAACACTTTCTTCATTGTTACTATCTAACTCATTAAACTCTGAGTAATCATGTTTGAATAGTAAAACAAATTGATTACCATCTTTTATATAGTGAAAAATATCATTATTATCGTTTTCACTAGTTGCTAAAAATATGTGCAAACTTTTATATATTGATACGTATTTAAAATCATAATCTTGTGGTAGGTTATTTACAAGTGTTAAGCTAGTTATATTTTCAAAATTATCATTATCTGCAGTAAGATTTAATTCCATCTTCTGTTATTGATATATATAAGAAATAAAAGTTTGTCCCTTTTGTTTATACTAGAAATTAAACAAAAAAAACAACTTCAACTCTCTTTTTTTTTTTTAGTTTGTTTAAAGAAAAGTATATATTGTTGATATAATAAATACTTATCTGTAATTTGATAACAATTCCTCTTTGGTTTATAAAAATTATATATTAAATCTGTTATAAAGGGGGGTTTTTTTTAAAAAAAAAAACACAATTAAAAAAAATATATGTGTATGTATAAAAAAATTACGCTTTCGGAGTTAACATAAATACTGAAAATTATCCTTTTTATTATTTATTTATTAACTTTATTTATTATATAAATATTTTTTTTTTAGTTCAATTATATTTATCTATATAAAGTATTTTCAAAAAAAAAAAACATATTTTTTAAATAAATTATTTCATGAAACTTAATAATAATTTTAAACCTTTGTTGTCTCCGTCATCCTCTACTTTATTCAAACTCTTTTTAACTTTCTTTAAATCAGTAAAGAATTCATTTTCTGGATCCTTCTTTTCAAATATTTCATATAAAGAAACAATAACAAAAGAAGAATTTTTGTTATTACACCAGTCAACTAGATTTTTTTTAGTAATGACTTCAGAATATAATTTTTGAGCAAAATTCAAACCTAAGAATTTATCTGTTTTAGTTAAAGGTATCAATTTTTTCTCTTTTCTATCCCATTTACCATTTTGAATTATTGATTTGACAAATCTTTGGGAGAATGGGAATGCATTTAGTGGGTGTAAATCATCATTAGCAACATCACCTTTATAGAAATCTAATGTTTTGTTAATACAAGCTTCATAGATTGGTAAAGTCTTTTCATCTAGCATTTCAAATAGTTCATCATTTATAATCAGCTCAGAAATGAATTGGGAACCCAAGTTTGAGTTTAATGCAGTCTTTATATGTTCTAAGTAGTTGTTCAACATACAAGGAATCAATTTCTTCAATAATTCATTCTTTCTATTCAAAAATGGTTTTTTAGAAGTGTTTTTAGACCATTCAATGTTTTGTTCAAATTGCTTAACCAAAAGAGGGTTGAAATAGGAACCATTGTCATAATTAGTAACTAAATATAAAAATGGTCTTCTAGCATATTTCTCAGTGATAAAATGATGTAAGTTTTCAGATACAACAGTACTGATTAATTTACCCATTAAAACTGTATCATCAACAGTCATTAATAAATTAGTGAACACCATGTTACCATATTCGTTTTTAATCAAGTTCAATAAATGATCTTTCAAATGCTTCAAAATATTTTTTCTTTGTTTAGCATTACTGTGAGATACAATAAAGTTTGCAACAAAAGCACCTTCTGGTGTGTGAATCAATTCAGCAAAAGGTTCAGATACTAATTCTACAAAATCAACAAATTCTTCATTTTCTAAATTGATAATCTTGGTGTATTCTTTCATGACTGCATGTAAAAGTTGGAAACCGGTAGAACCTTTTTCAACAGCAGCAGTTATAGTTTGAGATAGATTTCTTTGGATGTTTCTTCTTTTATCTACATTATCCTTACAAACATCTTCAATAGTTAAATCTTTATTTTCAACAGCAAAAGCAGCATATTCGGAACCCCAAAATTCTTGTAACATTTGGTTTCTTTGCTTTTGGTTAGCATATAAAACAAACAAATCTTCAACAACATAGGCACCTTCTCTGTGTCTCATCAATTTTCTTAAATTTCCATGTAATTCATCGATAATTAATTGTCTTGAATCTTTACTACCATAATGTAATAATTTAACTAACAAGTATTTACCATATGAAGATTTGGCCAAATCAGTATATTTACCTTTCAAGGCTTTAACAACAGTATATCTTTTCTTAACATCGGAATATTTAATTAAAGATTGAACAACTCTTGAAGCATCATGCTTTAAAACTAAATCAGCAATAGAATCAGAAGCTAATTCCCATATTTCATCACATAATTTGGTTTTTTCCTTTTTATTAGTATCTTTAGCTCTTAGTTTCTCCCATAATTTTTTGATAGATTCAATTTCATAACCACTAGATCTTTTTAACTTTCTTTCTTTCATTAATTTTTTTTGTTCTAAATGGGCGGCAGCAGCAGCTGATGGACCAGATTTTTCACCATTAACAGCTTCATCCAATTCATCATCTTCCAATTCATCATGTTCATCTAACTCATCTAATTCATCATCAGAAGAGTTATCTAACTTATCAACTTCTTCTTCATCAGAAGATAAACTTATATCACTACCAGCAGATGAACTAGATTCAGATTCAGATGCTTCAGCTAAGTTTTTATTCTTCTTAACAATTCTTTGTTTTTTAGTAATTTTTTGATCCTTTCCGGAATTTGAACGTTTAACACCTGCCATTATAATTTAAGTTAGTTAAATGTATTGGTTTTGTATACTATTATATATATATATATATATATATATATAATTATATTAAATATATGTTAACTTAACATAAATTAGTAACAATTAAATTAAATATGTTATTTTTGAATAATTTGTTAAAAAAAAATAAAAAGCATATAAAAAAAAAATGTATCAAAAAAATTTCTTAATGTCCTAAAAGGGAAATCATCATAAATTTCAAAAGAAAACAAAAAAAAATTAAAATCAAAATGTTTAAAAAAAAAAAAAAAGAAATGTATATCCCCGAATATAATATGGCTCAATTATATAAGTTTTTTAAAAAAAAATATATATATATTTTAAATTAAATATATAAACTTATTCTTGTCTAGTAATGTTAAATATTTTTGTGGCAAATGTTAAATAAGATGTATGAGATTTTATTTCAGATTCAATTTTGCAAACATTTGACCATTCATACTTTTCATCGCCTTCTTTTACTCTCATACCTTTTCCAAATGGATTGAACTTTTGATCTGCAGGAATACTATTAGTTTTTAATCTTTTAAGATCATGCTCATCATCATTTATACCATCTTTTTCTTGTAATTCATTTCTTACTTTTTTATATTTTCTATAATTTGAGGCACCTAAGTTTCTTCTTTCTTTTTGATCACATAACACTTTAATTGCATCATCAATACTTTTAACCATTCTTTTTCTTCCTTCAAAGTTTCTACCTTGAATTTCAACCATTTCAATACTTCCCCAACCATTAAGTTCTAAAGCTTCAATAGTCTTATCAACTTGTTCAAAACATGGAGAAAAACAACATACTCTTACTTGTTTGTTTTGATTCATTACTCTTGGATCATTTAAGTTTGGAATGGCTTCCCATGGAGCAGGCAAATCTAAAAAGACACAATCAGCATTGATATTTTCAACTTGGTCAATCAAAAATCCATCTTTACAAACATCTCTATGGTTAATTATAATATTAGCTACGTTTTTATCATCAGTCTTTCCATCAAGGTAATCTTGATATAGAAGACCATGTTGCTGAAATTCTAGTTCCGCTTGTTGTTTTCTAACTTCATGAAACTCATAAGTAAATAATTTACCACAAGTTCTACTGAATTGATGAGATAATGAACCAGAACCAGTACCTGCTTCTATAACATTAGATAAAGAAGTAATTTGGAGTCTTTCTGTGATATAAGAAGAATCAAAAGTGTAAACAATTTGGGTTCTATGCGGAAGGGATAAAGTCCAAAGCTCCGGAGTTGGCTTTAAAACATGAATAAAACCAAACTTTTTTTCATCCTCTTCATCATTATTTTCTTCTCCAACTTCTCCTTCTTTTTTTTCATCCTTATTCTTTTTATTATGTCTCTTTCCTCTATTAACTTGATTACTGTTTAAAAATTTACCAATTTGAGAACCATATTGCTTTCCAATAATTTCAGAGTGTAAAAATGTACCATATTTGGTATTAAGTCTTCCTTCTTTATGTAGCACAACAGGTCTAATATTTGTTTTGGATATGTACACTAAAACTAAATCATTTTCTTTAACAATGTTTTCATAATCTGTGTGGACAAATGCACCTTGATTTGGATGCTCTTTTTTTTCAATCTCAACAACTGGTGTTGGTGTAGTAGATAATTCAACTTGAAAAGTTCCTTTTCCAGACATTTTTACTCTCCTTTTTTTGTTTGTTTGGGTATATTTAATATTTCTAAATTGTTTTGATATAAATATATTTATTCTTTTCATTTTGTATATTTTTATAATATCAAATTAAAATTTTTCATTACAAAAACAAAAAAAAAAATAAAAATCAAAAATTAATTTCTTAGAAGCAGAAGATGGTTGAAGAAAAAAAAACCAAAAAAGGAAAAAAAAGCAATTTTTCACGTGATAATTAGCCTCTATGCGGCTGTCATTTAATCACATTAAATAAAAGATATTGTTCTTATTCAGGGAAAAAAACACTTTCACAATAGTTACACAAAAAAACGTATATTAACAGCAAATATTTAATGGAAATTTAAGCGCCAACTATTTACTACTGAACAATAATTCTCTAATATTAAAATTTTGAAAAAGGAAAACAATTAAATAATTGTACTTGAACCAAAAGTAATACATTTATAATTAATTTGTTTTTCTTTTTTTCCTTTTTGTTTAGAAAAAATGGCTGTTGGAATTTCAAAAAGACCAGATACTTATTCAACATTTACATTAAAAGACTTGGATCCATTGCTAGAAAATGGAAATGATATTCCAACTTTTTTATTAGAAAAATTCTCTATAAAAAATTTAAATAATTGTGATAAATTAAGAGATTTTATTTATAAACATTTTCCAGAACAAAAAGACATGGAATTTATTACAGATTTGAAAAATAATGAGAAAATAAGAATTTCCATCTTAAACAAATGGTCAAATCAGTTTTCAACAATTTATAAAAATAACTGTCCACAAGAACTTAAATTTTTTCTTGAAAATTTAATTAGATTAGATGATTATCAACTTGGTCTAATATTGAATATTATAAGTTCTAGTCTTTTATTTTGTTTTATTGTTTTTGGTTCTTTAGGAATTGAAAGTTTTATAGACAATATTGTGGCACAAAGATTGATTTTAAAATTTGGCAGTTCATCTCAGATAAGCAAATATGTTTTCAACAACCAACAAAATTACCATTTTTTGTTTGGAACAAATGAAAAGACACGCCAAGGAAGTGATCTTCTTAATGTTAGATGCAGTATAAAATCAAGTCAAAACAAAAATGAAACTATTTTGAAAGGACATAAATGGTTTGTTCCAAGCTATTACTTTTATTCAAACTCTAATCCTTGCTATATTTTATTTATCATAAATGAAGATATAAAATTATCATCTGATGAACACAGTAAAATTCCTTTGAAAGAGCAATTCTCTTTAGTATTAGTAGATAATGACAAAGACTTTGAGTCAAAAATTCAAAAACTACAAGTTTATAAAGAAGGTTTGGTTTCTTATGATGAACTTAAATTTAATTCAATAAGTTTGTCATACAGTATAAATGAAATATTATTAGGAACTAATGGAAATGGATTATCAATAATGCATTACAAAACACATATGAGTCGATTATTCTATAGCATTGTTATAGTCACAAATACACAAAATACCTTAAATTACATAATGCATCAAGCAACTTATAATCTTGAAATAATGCTACAACCACCAAAATTCACTAAAATTATAAAAACTGATAATTTCAAAGAAAGCTTAAGTCAAAACTATTGTGAATTAAAATTGTTGATTTCATATTGCTTTGCAATGATTTTTGATTTAAAGAAAAAAAATGATAATGAAAATAGTAATTTGAATTTTGCCATTGGTAAATTAATGATTCCACAAAAATGTGAAAGTATTATAAATTGGGCATTAAAAATCATGGAAAGTAAGATTTTCTTACAAGAAAACTACAAGCTTTTGTATTTAAAAGGAGTATTTTATAGATTTCAATCTCTTGATCAAAGTAACAATTACTTGCTGCATTATATTGGCAAATCTAGAATTTCATGGTTCTTGAGAATCCAAAGAGGATTAAAAGCTATCAAAAAGAAAGAAGATACTTTTGAAAATAATGAGGAAAAAGAAAATATAGTTTCAAAAGAATATACTAATGATACTTGTTCAAAACCAAGTTCCTGTTGTAATTTCCCAGTAGTACCAAAATCTGCCAATAGTACAACTATTTCAAGTAGAAGTAGTATTTTCAGTAGGGAAGGTATAAAAGATGTATTACGTCCATTAACCCCTAGCAATATGATTTACCTAACAACAAAACATGAATAAAAATATAGTTAATAGAATATAATAAATCTAAGTAAAAGTTAAAAAAAGAAACAAATTAAAAAAAAAAAAGGAATACATATATACAGTTTTTATTCTAAATATATATATATATTTTTCTAGTAAAAGTTAAAATAAAATAAAAAATAAAAAAAGCATCCAAATTTTTAAGAAGTAATTAAAGTAAACAATTTCGTTATTTTTTTAAAAAAATTTAACTTAAACCCTTTTTGGCATAAAGTTCCTTTTGTTGTTCTTTAAATCTCAAGTCTAGTCTATTCTTTTTTTCTATAATATCACTAGCTAATTGCCAGTCTACTCTAATCATATTCTTGATAGGTTTATCTTCTTTATCAATATCAACTTCCCCAATAAAAACAACATTTTCACCTCTTAACAAATAGCAACCAACTTGTCTTTCAGCATAGAATTCGTAATTTTTAACTGTGTTGTTGAATATGTTTGCAGAAAGATTTGTGCCAGGCTTATAGTTTTGCAAGTTTTCTAAGTCATCTCTTAATAAATAAATTCTTTCATTAACAAATTCAAGAGTTAAGTTAGCAAAATGATCATAAGTTCTTAAGATACCAAAGAAAATGTGGCCACCTTTAACTTCAACCATAACTTTTCTATCCACAGATGCAACTAAAGCAGCAGTTGTAGTAAAATTATATTGATCCAAGTACAAGTCAGCTTCTTCTTCATTTGTGTTGGTAGCACCATTGTTTTCGTTGGTACTTGTCTCTGGTATCTCAGAAGCATTTTTTTTAGTTTTATTATTAGCCATTTTGAATGTTTGCTTTTTTTTTTTTAAATTAGTAGTACTTATTTGCTTTGGTTATATCTCATGTTCTTTTATATATTGAATAAATAAATGTATATATTCTTTATTAAAGCATTTGTTATTGAAAAAAAAAAAAAAATTCGACAAAAAGATACACAATAGATTAAGGTTGAAATTTTTTTTTTAAAAAAAAATTCAAAACACTTAGAACTGTTCGGGTAAATTATTGAACAAAACACTTGAAAAATTTAAACTTTTATTTTTTTTATGTTTTTTTTTTTGAACAATAGCGCACCTGACTTTGTAAAATATCAAATGAGAATATATATTTTAACATTGTTTTTCTTTTTTTTTCTTTTTTTTAAATCCAAACAAATTGTTTCAAGGAAGGGAAACAACTTATCAAAACCAACAAATTCAATTATATAATTATAGGTACTGATAAAAATATTTATTATTATTCAACTACTTATTTATTTTTTAATATTATTAATTATATTAATGAGAAAAAGATAATAATGAGTATAGATAATTCTGGTGATATGAACAATAACAAACAATCTCCAGGAACTCCCTTCAGCAATTTCCTGGATCCTGATCTTCGAGATCATTCTAATAATAACAGTTCTAATAATTTATTGAAATTAGCTGTTAGAAAGAAAAAAACAAGACCTATTCTTTTACAAACATTAACACCAACAAAATATTCAACAGAAAATAGCAATAATGCCGAAACACATAAAAATTCTATTCAAAAAGTGCAAGATATCAATGGAAGGTATCAATCAAATATATCTGGAGTAGTTGATCTTAATCAGCAAATTGTTTTTTTAAATCAACAATATGAAGAAGAAGGGGATGATGATTTTGAGGTTGATGAAGCTGAGATGCAAAGAATAGAAATGGAAGACGCAAATGATGATATACAACTTCAAAAGGAAAACCCTCCAACTAATGACCCCATGTCTGTTGCAACAGATCCACCAACTATTTTGAATGACCCACCTACAAGTAATAGTGCCATATATAATGATGGCAATAAAAATATTTTTACACCTTTGGATTCTCGATCTCCTAATGGAATAAGGCGACAGCACAATCCTATTATAAATTTAAACAGAGATTACAGTTATGTTGAAAATGAAAGCAGTAATAACAATAATAATAACAAAAACAACAAAAGTGAAAATAAAAACTCACAAAGACATATACCCATTCAAGCTCCAATTCAAGAAGAAGGTGAGGATGATGATGATGAAGAGGAGGAAGAAGATTATGAAGAAGACCTTGAGGCTTTTGATGATGAAGCAGATAAGATTTTAGATGAAATTGAATATAGAAGACTTTTCAAAAGTTTGAAAAATAATACAAATTCAGATTCTTCAAAAACCAATGCCAAACCTATACCTCACTCTAAAGATAATATAAATAATGCAGTGAATGTTATTGGATCTTATGGTATTCCCATTGTTGAAGAAAACGATAGAAAAATATTTCAAACTGAAAATGAAAAAAATATGGACAACATTTTAAAAAATATGGGTGTTGACTTATTAAGTTTCAATGAAAAGTATTATAATGAAGAAGAAGATTTGGATTATGTTTTCAATGAAGATGAAGATGAGGAGGAAGATGATGACGATGAAGAATTAGAAGAAGATTTAGTAAATGAATTGGAAAATGAAGATGACTTACTATGGTTTGGACATAATTATCTAAGAGGAAATGAGCATAATCAAAAAAGTCAAAGCAGAAACACAAATGCAAGTTATGATGATTCTCATAACAACAAATTTGAAGAAAGACCTCACCCAATACATGATAAATTGAAACTTCCCAATAATGAAGGTGAGTTTGATGTTACTTTATACCCAATCTATCCAGCACAAAGTAAATATATTCCATCTAGATTAATCAATTTTTTAAAGCATGAATATAATCAAGAAATTTTGAAAGGTATCACGCTACCATACTTGAAACAAATGACTAATAAAGAGTTTATTAATTTTTGGTTTAAAGATAAAGACGATGACGATGAGGAAGAAGAAGAAAAAGAACTTGATTCAAATGGCATGCCTGTTGTTAAATACATGGATAAATGTGAATTTGATCCACATGACGGTGTTTTATTTATTTTAGTACTAGATTCAATTGATAAACTAAATCCATCCAAACTTACCAACAAAACATACAAGGACAGTTATTTAAACCATATTAAATGGGAATCACAATGTTTAGGTATATTCAATATAGTACCATGTTATGAAGGAAGATCATCTCATATTTGTACTGCAAGTTTTTTAGTAAATGAAGGTATTAGAAATAAATTAGTGGGCAGTTTTTTGATGGAAAAGTTTTTATACTGGGCCCCAAAATTAGGTTATGCAATGGTCCAATTTCCATTAATATATGATACTAATATTGCAATTATTAAGATTTTAGACAAATTTCATTTTCAAATTTTAGGTAAATTACCAAATAGTGGTGTTTTATTAGGATACAGTGAGCCTGTTAGTAGTACTTCTTATTATAAAAATTTGATTGCAGAAGATGATCAATATGCAAATATTTTGAATAAGACTGCACCAGATGCAGTAAACAATAAAAATTTAAACTCTATTACTAAAACAAAAACTATTCAAAATTACTTAGCTACTACTGATGGACAGGTTGATGATGTTGATTCTAATGGTGAAATAATAAGATTTAAACTATTGCAAAGATTTATGTTGACAAATAAATATCCTTTCCCTAACATGTCCAGAGCAGATAAAGCTAGATTACGTGCTTTAAGATATAGATATCAATTAGATGGAGAAGGAAGATTGTATTTAAAAGGAAGAGAAGTTATATCCAACATTTTTGAACAAAAAAATATTGTTAGGGAAGTACATAATTTGAAGCATTGGCAAGTTAACAAAATGAACAGAGTCATTTGTAAAGATTACTATTGGCCTTCTTTGAGAAAAACTATACTTAAAGTTTTCAGTGAGTGTAAAATTTGTAATGATTCTCATAGAAGACGTAATGTTGTTGTTAATGGATACAATCCACCTATTACTGTTAGAGCTTTAACAAAAAATAATAATAGTATCAGTAATACTATCAATACAGATTATGCTAATAAATCAAATAACCAAACTAAAAACTTAATCACAAATAATAATACTAATCAACAAATAATACCGTTGATTGAAAGTCATAATAGCAAAAAATTTGTAAAGAAAAATAAAGATAAACAAAATGTACAACCAGCTATTAAAAGAAAACCCGGAAGACCTAAAAAACCAGAAGGAGTTGTAACCAAACCAGCCACATTTAGATTAAAAAATATCTCTTTTTCATACAAAGATAAAAGTGATAAACTAAAAACAAAAGCAAAGGTTAAAACAGCAAACCTTGGTCCCTCAAAAATCAAAAAAAATAATTATTTAAAAATAATAATAAAAAAT
>LXPE01000007.1:355669-366521 GCA_001664025.1 Hanseniaspora valbyensis NRRL Y-1626
ATCATTATTCAAAACTAAACCATTACAGAATTTAGACTTAACATCAACTAAGGTATATACACCTGGATTGTTTATAGGAAGTACTAAAGTCTGTTTAACATTAAATTTCTCAATCATAAATGATTCACCATTGTTATATGAAATATTTACAGTTATTGGAGAATCACTGAATTCATGATTTAGATTATAATTTACTAATTGTAGTTTCAAAGCTTTCTTAGTTTTAGATTTACGGTCATTTACTTCCGATAATTCAACTCTTGGTTGTTGATGAACTTTAAACTCAGAGTTAGATGATAATTCAACTGTATTTTCAAAAGCATCTATTATAGATTTCAAAGTATAGCTGTAAGCACCACTTTGTTTAACAATTTCTTCTATATTAATGGTATTTTTGTTATTAGAAGCCCATTTAAAGTTTTCAATATATTTTCTGTCAATATTTTGTAATGAATTTCTTGTAACACCACTGTTTAAAAACGGAGAATCAAAATCTTTCTCAATACCAGTTGGATATCTTAAATAATCCTCAAATACTTCTTCAATTCCATCAACAATTTTAGAATACTTTAACTTCAATGGGAAAACACCTTTAACTTCAATATTGTATTTACTAAAGTCACCCAAACACTTGTCTTGTGGTAAATCATTACTGAAAAGCATTGCTTCTGGACATATTGGAGCTATGAAATGATTTAATTGATTCATTTTTAATACAAATCCATTAGAATCTTGACCTTTCATAACTTTATAATAACCTGGCTTTTCAATATTCATTTGATAATATTGAATATTGGAGTCTGAATGAAACAAATGTTTTTCTTCCTCTGTCTTATCCAAATATGGCATTTTATGTATTTTGACTCCTTCTACTGGCTCACCATTATCTGTACTTCCTACGAGCTTTGCAATAAAAGAGCCAGATTGAGAATCTGTTGTTGTGACATTTAAGTATTCATATGAATCAGCTTCAATACCTTTGTATTGAATTCTCCAAGAATGTATATGACTTGTAGAATTGACTTTTATTGGAATTTGTAAAGATTTAGATTTTGAAATACATCCAATTTCATTAAATGGATTAAATGTGGCTACACTTTCTGGTAGCAGTTTGATAATATGTTTACCTTTAAAATGGTCATTGACATTAATGACTTCATTAGATTGTAAATATTCACCAGTGATAGTTTTCTTTTTAATGTTGTTAATAGAAAATGGAACTAATATCCATGAAAATATTGGTAGTATCAATACTAAATTAATAGCTGATGAAGATAAAATTAACAAAGCACTAAATATTGATTTGAATTTTAACAAAGGAATTCTCATAATTGGTAAAGTAGTGAAAAATAAAAACTCAATTACAAAGTATTTGAATAAAAACCAAACATTTTCACTTGTTTTAATTACATCAATAATTAAATTTTCTTTATTTGATGGTATATTGTTTGATGATTTTAGCATAAACAAATCGTATATTTTGTATGCTTGTATTATTCCATAAATTGCAAGTGCAAATAATTGTTGAGAAGAAACAGATATATATTCTTCAGGTAAAAGCGTGTTTGAAAAATGTCTATCAGGTTCTTCTTGTGTATTCTCAAATTTCTCATCATCTTTATCAAAAGATTTTGAGTAATGTTTTTTTTTGGAATTCAAATTTTCTCTGCTTCTATCAGTTGGGAAAGCATCAAAGTTATTTTTGTATCGACTATTAGAAAAAATATCATCATAGTCATTATTGTATTCATTTTTTAGAAATAAGTTTCTAGTTTGTTCAATTCTATCTTCATTATCCCATTTTCTTGATCCAAAAGATGAATTTGTGCTATTATTTTCAAATCTACTTTTTTTATTTGAATACCTTGAAGTAGTATCAAATGCATTATCATAGTAAGACATCTTTTGTAAAAATAAAAATAGATAATTTAAAAAAAAAGGATAATAATTATTAATGAAATTATATATTTAGAGCTTAGAACAACAACTTTTACTTCTTTTTGTTTTTTCACGGTTTGTTTAGATGTGTATCCCTAATTAATTTTATAAATTAAGTGTTTGTTTTTTTTTTGTTAACATGAAAAAAAAAAAAAAAATTTTTTTTTACAAAGTTTTATAGAAGAAAAAAAAAAGAAAAAAAGAAAAAAAGAAAACGTAAAATAATATTCGGGTAAAAATAATTTTATGTGTATAAATTTTACTATTACTAGTAAATTTTACAAAAAGTTACTAAATAAACTACAATGTCAATTCTTTTCTACTAATTGATTTTAAAACTATTAAGAGTTGTAAAATAATAATTTAAAAAAAAACAACTTCTTCTATTTACTAAATTTAATATATATATATATTAGAAAATATAATTGTTTACATCAACAAACTTTTATTTTTTTTAAATATATATATATTTTTTTTAATAAAATATATACTTACTTTAGTACTAAACTTTTTAAAAAACAGTTTAAAAATGTAAACAAAATTTGTTTACAAAATGTCAAAAATCATGTGACTAAATTGCATTATTTTTTTTTTTTTTTAGACTTTTTTTTTTTTTTCTGATCTCATATAATTATTAAAACAATCAAAAATTTACGTATCCTCTATTATTTTTTTTTCTTCTTCTTCTTAAAGAATAAATACAAAAAAAATAAAAAAAATAAATCTTATTCTATTATTAAACGAAAAAAAAAAAAAAAAACCATATAAATTGTACAAACCATCTACTATCAATCATTTTATACAAAATAAAAATATAAAGAAAATGTTAACTGCTAATAGAATAACATCTTTCAGTAGTTATACAAAATATATATCAGATATTATAAATCTTATTGGACCGGGTGTAATTGTATCTGTTGCACAAATTGATAATGGTAATATAGCTACATCAACAACATCTGGAGCTTTATTCAAATATAATCCATTATTCATTGTAATTTTATCAAATATTTTTGCTTTGATTTTTCAAATATTATCTTGCAAGCTAGGTGTTGTCACAGGTAAAGATCTATGTAAGTTATGTAAAGAAAAAATCAATCCAAAACTTTCTAAAGTGATTTTTGTTTTAGTGGAGTTATCTATTGTATCTGGAGATTTATCTCAATTGATTGGATCTGCTGTTGCAATGAATATTTTGTTTAAAATACCTACAAATATTGGTTTAGCTTTGACAGTTGTTGATTGTTTTTTAGTTTTAATATTTTATAACAACAATTCTTTGAAAGGAGTCAGAATATTTGAAATTTTAGTAACTTTACTAGTAGGTGCAACAATGTTATTGTTTGGTATTGAATTAAAACAGATTCATATAGGAGATAAATTAGAAGTTTTGAAAGGAACAATTCCTCATTTTAAAGATTATAAAAACAGCAAGTTTCTATATTCTCAAGCATCTATAGTTGGTTCTAATGTAATGCCAATCAATCTTATTATTGGAAGTTATGTTACCCAAGCTAGATTGAAAAACTTTGATGTTGTGAAATATGGTAGATGTATTTTAAATAAACCTTCTTTATATGCAGTCAAAGCAACATTAAGTGGATCAATCATAGAATTAGCCATTGCATTATTAATAGCAGGTATATTTGTAAATGGTGCCATTGTTGTCATATCAGGAACTCTTTTCTACAATAACCCTAATGCTGTTGATGCTGACTTGAAAGGTATTTACTTGATGCTTTGCCAGTTAGTTTCTAAATTTGCAGGTAAAATTTTTGCAGTTGCCATTTTGTTTGCAGGACAATCAGCATCTTGGGTAGGTGTGGCAGCTAGTGAAATTGTTTTATTAGGATTCATGGATTTGACAGTTGATCCATGGGTAAGTAAAATAATTACTAGATTGGTTGCATTAATACCATGTTTAATCATTGGTATATTTTTTGGAGATAAAGGAATCAATGCTGTTTTGAATTTTTCACAAGTTTTATTGGCTTTGATATTGCCATTTGTAGTTATTCCATTGATTATGTTTACTAATGATAAGGAAATAATGAATGTTGATAAATTACATGAATTAGAGATAGAACAAGGTCAAGAGCAAGATAATAATGATGAGAATGAAAGATTATTAGGACCATCTTCAAACCAAGAAGGAAGTAAAGATGATGAAATTAATGGTGAAGGTAAAATCTATTTTAACAATGGTAACTTTTTGAAATGGTCTTCCTGGTCAATTTGTTTTTTGATTACTGGATTGAATATAGTCATGCTTGGTTCAATTTTAATATAATATAAAAAAAATAAATAATAATATATACATTTAAAAATAAAAAAATAGAGTCATCATTTTTTAATTAAAATTGTCTTATGGACTTTTATTGTTAAAATTTGGAAAAGCGCAGATCATTAAAATGAGCAGCAACGCACGTGATATACTTTATTTTACTTGTTTTTTTGAAAAATTTATTTTTTTAGTTTTGTTGTTTTTCGAAAAAAAAAAAAAATATTAAAGTTTTCAACACATCTAAACAGAATTATAAATATTCTTTAATCAAAAAAAAATATATATAAAAAAAAAAAATATATATATATATATTGAGAACCAAATTTTTTTTTTTGTACTAATAATGTCAGAATCTATAGATAATATTAAAAATGTCATTTCTGTGATACATGAAATAGTTAAAGATACTACAATATTTAATGAAACAATATATGATAATGAAAATCAAACTTTTTTTGATTTTTTGTCAATAAAAGATACATTAGATAAGTATATTGAAAATTTAAAGAACCTTGATTTAACAAATCCTGATGTTAAAAAATATACTATCAAGTCAAAACTTGATGAAAATAAATATAAAACTATTGAATTATTTTATAAAGATTTTGTTATTGTTTGTTTCATTTTATTAAACACATTAAACAAATACTCTGAATCATACTATACTATAGACAAATTATACCAAGTTGTTAGTGAACTTGTACTTAGAAATTTATCCAGTAGCATAAATAACTCAATACATAATGAGACTTATCAAAAAGAAGATCCAAATTTAACTATTCCAAAGGCATTGAAAAAAGGGTTTGAAACACAATTTAATTGTATTTCTGAGTTTTACCAAATCCCAATTAAAAAACAACTTCAAGTGAATGTTCAATTAGGAAAAAATATTATAGACAGAAATGGAGCAAATAAATATAATACTTTCAATAGTAATAGTGAAACTTTGTTTTCTTCAATTTTGAATAAATCTATATTAGATAAAAGAGAAGACCAACTTCCTGATGAAAATGTGAATTTTATTAATGTTTTACCAGTTGACATTTCATCTACAATTGAAGCTCCAAAACTAGGATTAATCTTAGCTTCAACAAACAAAAGAATTCCAGATCCTACATTACCTGCAACAAGAATATTAACAAGATATATTAACCCACTATGGTACAAATTACCTGTTAATATTTGGTTGAAAAATTTAATTCCAGATGACAATAATAATAAACTTCAACATATTTTACCTATAGTATCTAATAATGAGTCTTTAATAAACAATTGCAAAGCCACTGATTTATGGATGAAAAAGACCAACTACTTGGTGAAATATAATCAAAAAGAAGAGGAAATTAAACAACAGCAGGCAAAAATTGAATCTTTAGAACAACAAGAGATTGATAAAATTACTTCTAATGTATTAATAAAAAAACATGCTTCTTTAGATGCTGAAAATGATGATGTGGACAAAAATAAAATAAATTTGAAAAATTTAGTAACTTGGTCTGAACTACATTACTATACTGATGAAGAATTAGAATTATTAACTGAATGTGATGGTTTGAAAAAAGTTCAAGAGTTTATAAGCAAATACTTGTCAAAGTTAATAGTTTTGCAACAGCAAAGATTGAAAAATGTAAAATTAACAAAACCAAAACCACTTGAAATAGAATTATACCATAAGATACAAAACTTGTTAAAGATTGTATTGATTTACAGTAGCAAAGAGCAAATGAAAGATCTAGAATTACCAACTATTAACACTGTTCCTATCCTTCAGCCGAATTATACAGGATCTTTATCAGTCAACAAGTTATCTATAAACCAAACAGGATTAAACTTTAATAATTCCACATCACCCTCATATACTACAAGTGGTAAATATAGATCAAAGAAATACAGAAAAGCTTAATTTTAACTAGTAAAGAATTTAAAATTTATATATATGTATATATATATATATTTAATTTAAGAATATTATTATTTTTTTTCTCTCTTCAAATTTTATTCATTTTTTTTTTTTTTTTAAAAAAATCAAAGTATATAAGATACAAGAAAATTTCAAAATTATTAAAAAAAAAATAAAAAAAATAAATAAACAAAACCATCAATACCTTAATTCATATATATATGTTTAAAAATGATGAGTCAAACATTAAATATTAGAAAAAAACTTACTGTTAATAATTTCATTAAAGAGTATGTAGATTCAAATACACCTAATGCTTTTAGTCACTTTCCGAAATTGATTACATTGGATGCTTACAATACTATCTACTCAACTGAAAAACCAGTTTTAGATATATATGTTGAAACATTTAATGCTTTCCCTGAAACTAACAAGAAAATAACGAATGTTGAAAAAAAACAAATGCTTGAAAATTTCCCAACTATTTTTAAAGCTCATATGACCAAATATCCGAATTATGGGAAATATACACCAATCTCAGCAGCAGAATGGTGGTGTTTATTAATACAGGCAACATTTAAAGAAGCGAATATTGTTTTGAATAAAGAAGAAAGCTTAAAGATTTTAGCACCATTTGAAGGTAAAGTGTATAAAACTTTTCCTGATTTATCACAATTACTAACAACAGTTAAAAAAATATCAAAAACAAAAATAGGTATTTGTTCAAACACAGATCCATTGTATCACAGTGTTATGAAGTACTTGAAAAATACTAATAATGATTTTGTTTTACCTGATGAAAAGTTTGTTTATTTAAGTTACGATATAGATACTAAAAAGAATAAAGTTGGTGAATTTTTTAATATTGCTTTCAATTCAGCTGAAAAAGAACTTAAACATTTAGAACCAAGGGATTGCTGGCATATAGGCGATGAATTAGAGAATGATTTAGTAGGAAGTATTAATGCTGGTTGGGCAGGTATTTGTATTGACAGGGGTGATAATTATGGATATTTCAGTAGAGACAGTGAAACTGAAAAAGTTAATAGTGAGAAATTAACATTAAACAAAATCAATAAAAGTGCCAATGCTATTTACGAAGAAGGAAAAGACTGCCATGATGTTTTAATACTAAATAATGGTGGTATAATTATAAGAAATTTGTTTATTATTGAACATATACTTTTAGCTTTAAAAGCCAAAGAAAATTGAAAAAAAAAAGAATATTCTATTTTGAATATTTCGGATTTAAAAACTATAATTTCTGGCTGCTAATGTTTGTTTTCAATATTTTTTTTTTTTTTTTCTTGGTGGTTGTTAATATTTGCTGCTTTAAAAATTTCAACACGAAATTAATAGTTAATGAGTTTGAAATGAAATATGTTTAAGTGAAGAAGAAAGATATATAACAAATCACCCATACACTTGAAATATATATATATAACTATATACACATATAAAATGTCGAATAACGATTCTAGTAATCAATCTGAGAAAAAAACTGAAACAAATACATTAGCTTCTGGAAATGGCCTAGTAGCAAGTATATTTCAACCAGGAGCAAACAAAACCCTTTTGATCTGTACTCATCTATCCTTTGTAGCTTTAATAATTACTTTATCAACTCTTGTATATATAAGTAAATACAACATTCACTACATAAACCTACTTGTTATTGCTATTTGTTTATACAGTACAGTTAATTGGTTTATAATAGAGTTGGGTAAAACAGATTTAAAGACTAATGAGCAGTTACAACAAGAAGCAGCCAAGAAAGAACAATAAATAAACAAATATTTAATGTTTTTTATAGAATACAAAGAAAAGATTAAATAATGATATTGCAGTTTAATTGAGTTATCGGTTTATTAATACAAATAAAATAGATAATATATTTTATAAAAAGACTGGTAGTAGTAAAAAATCAAACATATATATATCTTATTAATTTATTTTTTATTTAAAAATAAACAGTAAACATCCATATAATTTGATCTAAGCGAAGAAACTTTAAATGTTTTTTTTTTTTTTTTTAGTTTTCTTTTTTCGCACCTCTATGTCACTCACCCCTAGTAGATAAGATGGGAAGAGAGGGGGGAGGGTTTTTCTTTAGAACCAAATAATTAAGCGCAAAAAATAGAACCAAAAAAAAAAATTAAAATAAAGAACAAAGAGAGAGAGAGAGTTTGTGTTAAAAAGGGCGACCTGAATAATATTTTAACATATCAATTAAGGTACGAACTGTGAAGCAGTTTACTACTTAAAACAATAGAAATCTTATAAATAAAAAATTAGATTATAAATATATATAATTAAAATTTACTTTTTACTTTTTTTTTTTTTAAAATTCTCTGTAGAGTGAAAAAATAAAATGTTCAACCAATCTTGCTAATGAATAACTTAGATGAAGAAGAATTTTTCATCAATGAGAATCAAAAAGATCCTATAATTATATCAAATGACTCAGAAAATATTTTAGAACATACTCTATCAGCAATAAGATCATCATACAAACTTCGCAATAATGAAGACAATCAAGAAGATGTGTTTGGAGATGAAAGTAATGATTCCTGGTCATCATGGCTACATAGACCAAACATATATGTACTATTTGTGCTTGTAGCTTTTAAAGTGCTTGCAGAAAACATGGTTTTATCTATAATTTTAGATCAAACATTACAAAAAATATCCATTTATATGAAACATCAGGATCCAATAGATATACAACATGAATATACCATTTTCCAATCATACACCTCAATTATCCAATCACTCTCTGGATTCATTATGTGTTCTTATTATGCAAACTTATCTGATATGCATGGAAGAGTACATGTATTAAAAATTTGTGCATGGTGGACTATTTTAGGGTCCATAGCAAACATATACCTTTACTGTTTTGAAAGTGTAAAATATAATAGATGGATTTATATTATTCTTTATTGCGTAGAAGGGATGAATGGAGGTGTTTTGTCACTGACTGCTATCGGAAGCAGCTACATTTTTGATATTGCAGATAAAACTGAAAGATTTGTTAAACTTTCCATATTCATGAGTATAATATATGGATCTATTGGGATTGGTCCCTTAATAGGTTCATTTTTGGTAGCTAAAAATTTCGTAGATAATGCTAAAATGATATATTTAGCTTCAATAATAAATGGATTATATTTCTTTGGATGTAGTTTTTTACTAAAAGAAAGTAGAAAAGAACATGATAGAAGGGAATCACAAACGATTTATAATTTACAACAGCAAGAAAGGAAGAATAAAAAAAATAACTTAAATTGGAAACAAAGACTACTACATTCAATAAATTTCAAACATGAAGTTATTGATTTGTTTAAGCCATTACAGACATTATGGGTACCAAAGACACATTTAGGATCGTTAATACCAAGATTTAATGTTCTAGTACTAATATTTATAGAGATATTTGTTAATGGTTTCATTGAAGGATGTGTTCCAGCTGTTATAGCTTTTGCAATGTTTGAATTCAACTGGACATCTGTTGAAATTGGATGGTTTTATAGTATTTCTGGTATAATCAGATGTCTTGTTTTATTGATAGTTGTGCCAAACTTGTTACATTTTTTACAAAAAAAATTACCTGTATTAAATGATTCTATAGATAGAATTGATAAAACTTATTTGAATTTTTTCTTACTCTTTTCAGTTTTAGGATTCATGTCTATGATTTTATTACAAAGTGCTACAGGTGTTTATTTGAATGCTGTTTTTTTAAGTTTGACAGCATTTGCTATACCAACTATCCAAAATGTTATTATCAAATATAGTAGTAAAAAAAACACAAGTGTTGTATTTGCAGGAATTGCAATCCTAAGAAACTTAGTTCAATTGGTCACACCACCAATTTTATTGAAAATTTATAGTATAACTTTACTAAGTGATCCATTAAAATTCCTTTACATTCCATTGATATTTTCAATTTTTAGTGTATTCTTATTAAAACTTGTAAGAATAATAGAAGATGAGGATTTACTGGCAAGAGAATCACTATATGAATATGAGGAGACAAATTTATTAGAAAATAATGATACATTTTCAGAAAATACAGCAAGTTATGGGTCTCTAACAAAGACTAAAAAAAATATACCTATAGAACCTCAAAACATTTTACCAAAGACAAGAAGTAAATCTTTAAACATTAATAATTCAGAACCATCATCATCCTCATTAGCAAACCTATCAAGTACATTTAATAATAAAAGAGGTAGTATGTATAGTAAATTGCGTATACATGAAGCAGAGAACAGTTTTAAGAGTCAAAGTTTTATACCATCACCTTTACTAAAAAACATTGATAACAAATCAAAAAGTGTATCTTCTTCATTAAAAATATAATAATATAATTAAGTATATATATATATCTATTAATTAATTAAAAGCCGATTAGATCTGTTTTCTACTTCGATAAAAAAAAAAAAAATTAAAAAAAAAGAAAAGAAAAAACACACCATATATAATTACAGTTTAAAAAAAAAATAAATAATAAAAAAAAACTGTTTTATGGTACACATTCTAAATTTTATTATTATTATATATTTTTTTATACCTAGATCTTTTTTTTTTTTTAAATAGAGTAAAAAAAAAAAAAAATTTTTTTTCTTTTTTTTCACACTACAAATTATAAATAACAACAATTTAGAATGTATATATAAATATTTAATGTTCTTTATTATTATATTTAAAAAAAAAAAAAGAAAGAT
>LXPE01000007.1:377446-390828 GCA_001664025.1 Hanseniaspora valbyensis NRRL Y-1626
TTTCATCATCTTACTTCTTCCTCATCTTCCAAAGCTGTGTCTGATTCATCATGTACCAGTACTTGTTTCTGGTTCTTCAATTTCTCCTTGGTGTTTGCAACAACTTCAATAGTATGTTCCATTACATATTCTAGCCCTTCATTGTTCAATAAATTTACAATTTCACTATTAGTATCACCATATTCATTAGAGTGATCTTCACTTTCACTATACTCTGCTGAGGAATCTACTGTTTCTGGGTTAAATAAAGGATCAACTTCATCACTTCTGTGACTGCTCTCACCATTAACCATTTGTTTGCGTTATATATATAGAATATTTGATGAGTAAGTGTAAATTGTTGGTTTTTGAAGAAAAGAAAAGTAAATTCAGTATATTATTATAAATATATATTTATATCTGTTTGGTAAATTTTTTTTAAATTTTGTTTAGTAATTTTTACAGATCACATTTGTTTTTCTTATAATCGCCTCTAATTTTATTATTATTTTTATATTTAAGATATATCCTTTCTTCAACATTTTTTTTCCTCCCTTTTTTTTTTTTTTTTACTTCTTCCTTACATCTTTCTCCGGCGTTAAGGTTTTGTTTGTGAAATCCAATAATTTACAGTGAAAAATAAAAAACAGATAAGCAAAGAAATAAAAATAACAAACTCCGTTTTTTTTTTTTTTCATTTATTTATTTATATAACCTCTTTCTTTGTATTTATAATAATACTACTGTTTATATATAGAAACAAAAACAAAAAATAAATCATATACATCCATATGAAACAGTATATTAACAGTACTCCTCTAAATACATAAATAAAATATATCATCCTCCTTCCCCCGTTTTTTAAACTTTTTTAACTGATATTCTTTTTGGTACACTATTGTTTTCCTCAACTTTAACTCCTACTAATATTATATGAGAAATAATTTCCAAGATAATCATAAACAAAGATGATAAGATGGCTAAACAATAATTACTAATAGTTATACCAATATCTAACCAAGAACCTTCAGTTTTTAATAAATAAAAGAAATTCAATGGTAAAATATCAGATATGGAAATAACCAAAGAAGATATAGTATATGGCTCCATATGCAATTTCAAATTAATTAAACCTAAACTAGCAGACAAAATAACATATGGGATTATCAATTTGATAATCAATAATGCTCCCATAGCAAATGGATCAAAGATAGGTAATAGTCTATAAACAGAATCTAAAGAAAATGATGAAATAGATGCAACATTACCAGTGCCAAAAAAGGCAATTTGTAATAAAAAGAAACCTAAAACACAAACTCTTAAAATTTGTAAATTATTAATCTTATTTGTAACTTTAACCTTTGTCTCAATATTCAACCATTGAACTAAAAAGAGTGAAAAGAAGAAATAGAAAAACATTTCAAAAGAAATACTCAAGATAACAAATGTTGGTGCAAAAGTTATAAAGATTAACAGTATTCTTACGGAAGCATTGTTCAAAGTACTGTGGTGAGATCTTATATGGGCAATTGGCATAACCAATAATGAAGTTAAGAACAAAGACCAACCTGCAATTTGTACTGATCTTGGTAAACCCAAGTTTTGTTGTAATGATGTAGCTGCTAAATTTGTAACATATAGGATAGCAGCTATTAACAAAATCTGTAAAATAATCAAATTTTTAGTGTATCTATCTTTACTCAATAATGTTTTAATCTCTTCAATTGTTAAAGAATATAAAGCAGCAGCTATTGTGAAAACAGTTGCAATATTAATTAGGGTAAGAGATTCGATCTTGACAGCATCAAAAGTGGTAAAAGTAGATAAAGCAAAACATGTTATTGTCCAACCTAAATGTAGTTTAATATTTTTGCTCAACTTAATACCTAAAACCAATGGATATACTGATAATAAAATAAAGACAATTGTAAAAACATATCTTTTGAAAAAACCATAAACAATACATTCAAATATACCAATAACTTGAAGTAATATAAAAATGACAGTTTTCAAACTTCTACTTTTATTTGGAACATTTGTTTTAAAGAAGAATTCAATAGTTCCCTTTTGTAATATACTGAAATTGTTTATAATTTGGTACCAGAAATATAAAGGAAACAATAAGTACATGTAAAAATTGAAAGGAGAATTTTGGTAATATAAAACATAATTCATAACACTTCCAAGAGCTACAAAAGCTGATAATAACAAATAGTTGTGGTTAGTATCAGTTTTAATTTTAACATCTTTCAAAATAAATGATTTAACAAAAACCATGAATGAATAACTAATCCAACCTATAAAACCTAATGTTACAATACTTCTAATCAAAACCCAGTTATAAGTTGTTAAATAGTTTAAACCTTCTAAAGTCAATTTCATAAAAGTCTCAATCTCACTGACTATAGACTCCTCTGATACAAGTTCATTCTTGATTGCTAGTTCAATATCTCTTAAATATGTTTCAGGAGTCTTTTCACTGAAAGGATGATACACTTTATAAACAAATTGATGAGCAATAGTTTCTTGTTCTTTAATTTTATATTGCTCTAAAATACTTTTGGCATTATTCAACAAAGACATCATCTTGTTGTTATGAGGGGCATCAATAAAAGATAACGGTAATTCACCAACTGAATTGACTGGATATTCATGACCTAATAAAAATGTCATTAAGGAAGTGATATCAGCTTGGTTAACATCATTTCTTGTGACATTACCCATATTCCAATTAGATGTATATTCATCAGAGATATCTTCTAAAGTCTTTTTAGGTAAATTGACACCAGCACCCCAAGCAACCAATGGAGTTCTAGTGTTGTTTGGATGACCATCACCATGAGAACCAAATGCTGACATACCATGATCAGCAGTGAAGATGAAAGCTGTATCTTCATCACCAAAAAATTCATGTATCTTTGGTACTAATAAGCTAATTTGTGTATCAATATATTTGACATTATCATAATATTCTTTACTGTAAGGTCTTTTACTATGACCTGCTGTATCACATCCTAGTAAATGCAAAAAGAAGATATTACCATCCTCTCTAACAAGATCATTTAATTGAACATCTGTAGTAGTATTATCCAATAATTGATAGAAATGGTTGAAAGAATAAGCATCTAATTCAATAGAAGAAGAACTAAAATCTTCAAACTCATGTCCATACATCCAAGCATCAACTCTTCCTTCAACAGCCCCATATTTGAACATTGGCAAAATGTCAGGGGATCCAAAGGAGAACGTATGTGTGGATCTATTGAAACATGAATCAAAATCAACCGGATTTTCCTTCCAGCCTTTAGTGACAGCAGAGACATCTTCGTAAAAACCGGCAATCATAGCGACATGGCCAGGTCTTGATTCAGTAGGCATTCTTGTATGGGAAATACCCCACGTTCCATTGTTCAAAGCCATTGATCTTATAAATGGGGCTAGATGTTCAGCCTTATGTGTAGTTGGGTGTTCTACCAAGTCAAATGTTGTATCTGCTCTTAAACCATCACCAACTATCAAAAATAATCGTTTGGCAGGAGCTTTTTCATCTGGAAATGGTTTGGAAGAGATAGGAGTATCAACTTTTACCAATGGTGATATGAAATAAATATCAAAAATTGACCAAAGGTAGAATAAATGAAATGCAACACCTATCAAAATAAATATTGATCTTGCATTGCTCAAAGCCACCATTTATGAAGAAGTAATGATGTATTTTGTATTTTGTTTTTGGGTTGTTATTAATGATATTTTTTATTTTCAAAAAGAAAAGTAACGTGTCCTAAAGTTTATGATTTTTTTTCTTAAAACAAATAAAAAAAATTTACGTGTTAACCTCTTTTTACCATTTTTTTTCTTCAATTTTCTTAAATACGAAAAATGAAAAAAAAAACATGAAAAAGGTTAGAAGACACGTGACAACAAACATAAAACCTTTATTTTTTTATTAAAAATGCATTACTAAAAAAAAAAAAGATGATTATTTTTATTTATCGTAATTTGTTAAAAGTCCTTAATTTACATATATATCTAATTATATATATATTTGTTTTTCTATTGTATATATTGCTTTGTTGTTTGAAAAAGAGAATAAAATTTTAATTCTGTCCATTTTCTTAAAATGTTCCATATTTAGTTTTTTTTTTTTTGTTATTGTACTAAAGACCAAAGAGATGAAGCATTATCCAGTGGTTTAGATTTTTTTTTTTTAATATTATGGGCCATTTTATTTATTTTGTTTCTCCGTGTATCATATGCTATTTGTTTGTATATTGTTATAATAATTATTAAAAAAAGAAATTTGAATCAATTATTATTATTTAATTCATATTCTTTACTGTATTGTTTTGTTTTTGTGCTTTTTTTTTTAGTTTATTTAACAATCAGTTAAACCGATAGCTTCTAAATGAACTGGTTTACATTGAGAACCAATTTTTTCATCATATAAGTTGTAGAAGTTACCGGACAAACATTGCCAGAAGACATCTTCATTACCAATAGCTAAGTTACCTTCTGGAGTTATACCCCAACCCTTGGCGTAGATAGCACCAGCTTGTGGAGGTGGACCATCGAATTGGAATTGTCTGTTGGCGACAATAGAACCAATTCTACCAGCTTCATCAGTTAAGATACCGTCATCTAATTCCATAGATAGAGTACCGTTATTCTTACAGGAAACGGCTGTGATTGGGTCAGAAGTAGAGGTAGCAGAAGAAGTGCTGCTGGTAGAAGAAGCGGAACTAGAAGAGGAAGCAGTAGTAGAAGAAGAAGCTTCAGAAGAGGAAGAAGCTTCAGAAGTAGCAGAACTGGCAGCAGAAGAAGAAGTGGCAGTAGTAGCTTGGATTTGACCATCAGTTATTTGAGAAACAGCTTGGGCAGAAGAAGAAGAAGAGGAAGTGGTGGTAGCAGTAGTAGCTTGGATTTGACC
Source organism: Hanseniaspora valbyensis NRRL Y-1626 (assembly GCA_001664025.1). Lineage (NCBI taxonomy): Eukaryota > Fungi > Ascomycota > Saccharomycetes > Saccharomycodales > Saccharomycodaceae > Hanseniaspora > Hanseniaspora valbyensis. Next base: position 382,353 of record LXPE01000007.1, read on the forward strand.
ATCACCAATTTGAGAGACAGCTTGAACAGTAGAAGTGGTAGATGTGGAAGAAGTGGTGGAGCTTGGGGTAGTGGTAGCAGTAGTAGCTTGGATTTGACCGTCACCAATTTGAGAGATTGGTTGAGCGGTAGATTTAGCTGTGGTAGAAGTTGAGCTTGGGGTGGTAGTAGCAGTAGTAGCTTGTATTTGACCATCACCAATTTGAGAGATTGGCTGAGCGGTAGATTTAGCTGTGGTAGAAGTAGAGCTTGGGGTGGTAGTAGCAGTAGTAGCTTGGATTTGACCATCACCAATTTGGGAAATAGCTTCAGCTCTCTTAGCATTGGAAGTAGCAGAGCTGGAAGCAGAAGCAGAGTAATAAGAAGCGTAAGAACCAGTGGTGATTGGTTCAACAGCAATACCAAAAGAAGAGGCATATGAAGTGATAGCACCGGAGTATGTGGCAGATGGAGTTAAAGTGGTCCAAGAATCACTGGCAACGTAAGCAGCCATAGAAGTGGAAGCGACTAAAGTAGAAGCTAAAATAGTTTTTTTGTTGTATTGCATTTTTTTTGTTTGTTTATATAATAATATGTTTTTGCAAATATTAATGTTTTTGATCTGGTTTTATTATTAATATTATATTCTTTAATTAAAATAATTAATTAAGAAAGTATATTTTTTTTAAGTTTAAAACTTTATAAAATCTTAATTACAATCATCTATTTATATAAATTTAAAAAAAAAAAATAACATAAGTTTTTTTTTTTAAATTGCTAAACTTACATAACTTCTCCTATTTTTTCAGTTCAGCACGTAAAAAAAAAAACACAAGGGAATCCTTATAAAATATATATTCTAATATCCTTAAGTAGAAAGAAGAAAGTAAACAATAAACAAAATAGAATTTAATAATAATTGAAATTATAGTATTTTAAATTCTATATTAAACAACGATTCTTTCTCTTTTTTTTTTTAAATAATAATTAATTCTAGATTTTTTTTTTCTTTGAAACTTAAGAGATATGATTAAAGATTCAGCACAAATTGCTTAAAGTTTTAACTTTGTTAGATATATAAATTAAATAAAAAAAATAATAATAATAAAATTGTTAACCTTTATTTCAAGCATTGTTTAATAGAGAAGGTGCATTGTTGAAACAAATCTTCTAATTATAGCAAGCATAAAATAATACATTTTTTCAAATTACTAAACTTAATTAATTAATAAAAAAAATAGGAGACTTTTAATATTACTATAATATTATTAAAATTTAGTGTGTGTGTCTATTAATAGAATGGATCGATTTCTATTGGGTATAAGCAAAAAAAAATTGATTTGTTTCAACAACAAAAAAAAATATATATATGAGTTCAGCAATTTGAATATGTTAAAAAAAAAAAAAAATTGTTTTTCTTTGTTTAAAAATCATTTTGCTGTACTGGAAAAAGTATTCAGCCGTACGTTCATTTACTCTTTTAGGAAATCTGATTGTTTTTCATACTTTTCGTTCTCTAAACAAATTATTGTCCGGTTTTTTTTTAATAAATAAAAAACAGATCATGTGACTCATGCATAATTTTTTTTTTTAAGCTTTCAAAAAAACAAAATACTTGGTAACAACCAAAAAAAAAAAGAAGCTTAACTGATTGAAATAATATATTATCAAATTGAAACAGTTACCATCTTCTCCTATTCTTAATAAAACAATTATATATTTATTTATTAAAAAAAAATGAGTGATGAGGAAAGCTTGCTTGATCGTAGTGATACTGTAAATGATTTATTGGTTGAGGAAGAAACTGTTTCATCATCTAGTAATAAACAACTAAGCTGTGATTTCTATGCTGTATATTTACTAAGATCTATTCCAAAAAGAAACGTAACATATATCGGGTCAACACCTGACCCAATAAGAAGACTCAGGCAACATAATGGTGACAGAAAAGGGGGTGCTTATAAAACAAAACTTAAAGTGAAAAGACCTTGGGAAATGTGCCTTCTGGTTTATGGATTTCCAAACAAATCAATTGCATTGAAATTTGAGCACGCTTGGCAACATGTTTATAAGTCAAGATTTTCGAAAACAAAACACTCTCAATGGAAAATGACTAAACAAGGTAATTCTGGTTTAAATTTAAAGATAAAAGCTTTAAAACTTTTACTTAATAGTAAACATTTTAGCAAATTTGATTTGAAAGTTGTAATATTTGATAAAGATAGTTCGTTAGAACTTTTTAATATTTGGCATAAAGAAATAAAAAGATACAATTTCGACTTAAATAATGATATTGTTTACAATGCTGAACCTGATATTTATTCAAATAATGAGTTTAATGGTAAAATTAAAGGTCTTACGGATTTAGAAACATGTCCTCCAGAAGAACTCACTGCTTTTGAACTTGCAAATGATAATATCAAATTGGTTACAAATTTTTACACTGAGATTATACAAGAACTGATCCATATAAAACGAAAACATCAAATTAATAATATTACAAAGTGTACTTTTTGTTTGCATGAAATAACTTCAGAAAAGATAACTTGCTATAACAGTGATTGTAATTTCTCTTGTCATTTCCATTGCATATACCCTAAAATAATAAATAAAACAAAAGCAAGTTTAATTCCAAATAATACATTTGATTGTTTTGAATGTAAAAAACAACTTAATTGGTTTACCTTAATAAAAAATTGTGAAAAATAAATTAAATCTATTTATTCATTTATATATAAATATATATTTAAAGAAGATGTGTAGTATTTTCAAATAATGGGATTTCTAAATCTTCAATGACTTTATAATGTTCTAAATCATCAGTACCCAGTAACACAATTTTTTCAATATATTGTGGAATTTCTTCCAAGTTTGAATGCTCACTTTCAACTACAAATTTACCATTGGAATAACTTATAAATGATTTGATATACTTGTCAGTAGATTGATATTCATAAGTTTCTCCATCATCAATATAAATTTGTGTCTTTTTACAATTACCTTTCTTATCAGGTGCTAAAATAATAGTGAAATTATCATATCTCATTGCTGATGATGATCTTCTTGGTGTTTCCTTCAAAAACAAAACACTTCCACCTTCAATAAAAATTGGAATAGAATCCATTGTAACATTCAAAGTAACAGTTCTATCTTCTTTCTTTTCAATACCAAATTCGAACTTTTCTGAATAATTGTTAAAGTTGTAGTATAAATCATTATTTTCTGGTAGAATCATTTCCACCTGTTCAACATTTGGTTTTGTAATAGGTTTAACAATTAAATCAGCTAAGTAAAACTGATCTTCTATATCAAAGATAGAAGAATCAGTAGAATTGAAATTTTTCCAAAACAATGGTTTCAAAATTGGTTGACCATTTTTAGTACTCTTTTCAAATTCATTATAAATATAATTCAATAACTGATATCTTTCCAAAATGGCTTCTTTCATTAGATTTCCATGATATTCAGATTGCTCCATTATAACATGCGGCTCTCTTCTGGTAGTATCAATATGAGCATGGGCTCTAAAAAATGGATAGAAAACAGCCAATTGATACCATCTTACCAATAAATCAAAAGATGGATTATCAAAGAACCCTCCAACATCAGCACCAATAAAAGGCATACCAGCTAATCCACTACTTAAAATCATAGGTACAGAGTTTTCCAAGTATTCCCATTTAGCAAAATTGTCACCAGTCCAAGTAGCAGCAGTCTTTTGAGAACCTGCAAAGAAAGATCTTGTCAATACAAATGGTCTTTTAACATTTCCATAAATATCTTTCATTGATTTGTAAGTTGTTTCATGCATTGATAAACCATACAAGTTATGTAAACTTCTATGTTCAAACCCATTATTGTGAATTGCATCTAGTTGCATAGTAGTTTCAAATTTTTTAAACAAAGAAGGTTCATTCATATCATTCCAAGCATGGAAATTACTAATATTAGCTGATGTGGCACTTTCCAAAAAATTTTCATAAAATTGGTGCCATAATTCATAAGCTTTACCATTATCCAAAAAATCTAACCAAACAGAATCACCAGGCCAACATTCAGCTACAAGATTATCAAATTTAGAATCTTTAATAGCTAACCCATTCTCAATAACTTGATCTGATATGAAATAATCAGTCTTCAAATGAGGATCAATGATGGCAACAAGATTCTTACCACCGTCTTCATCAAATTTAACTAACAAATCTGTAACATTAGAAAATGCTTCTTTCAACCAAGTGAAATACTTTCTATCCTCTGTGTAATCAATATCCAACCAAAAGAAATCAATTGGAATTTCCAATTCTTTAAACATTTCATTGTTATACAATAAATCCAAAGAACTTTCATAATTCCATCTTGATTGATGATATCCTAGAGAACTTAATAAAGGTAATTGCACATTACCAGTCAAATCAGTGTATGAGGTTAATAATCTTTCAGGACTATCTTCAACAAAAATGATAAAATCTAAAATATTAGTTTCTGTAATCCAATGAGTTAAAACATTATTTTGATTATATTGAATATCAATATCAGTGTCTGATGGATTGTTACTGAAAATACCTACAGAACAATTATTGGAAACACCCAACATGAAAGGAATAGAACCATACAAAGGATCATTATTCACATGACTGTAGTCAAAAGCATCAATGTTGAATAATCTATAAGGTTCTAATTCTGTATCATTCCAAGTATTTAATAACTTTAAAGAACCTGGATGTTCAGGAATACCATATACTTGTTTGATATTATTTTTAAACTTGAAATCTAAACCTATAGATTGAGGACCAAATTTGTATGCTTCTCTTTCAAAAAACATTTTTTCTTTATGCTCAGCAGTATAGTATCTACTATCTGATCTGAAACTACCAAAATCTGTTTCCATTGGAGAAATGTTTTTATTTCTAGAATTGATAGATCTTAAATGTTCAAAATTGAAAAGATTTTCATCATTAATTGCTAAAACAGCTACATCTTTGTATAAAACTTCAATTTTAAAAGTTGGCAATAAATGAAATTTTATTTTTATATCTGGTTGTAAAGTTGGAAAAATTAAAAGGTATCTCAAAGAAGATGTATCTTCAGCTCCATATCCATATACATTATTGGTATCAAAATTATTGATATTCATTTCATTATCTTGCAAGTCAATCATTTCTAAAGTGTAACCTTTAGTTTCCTTATCAGAATCCAAATCCCATTCAAACCAGTTTGGATCATTAAAACTGTATTCAGATGTGTTTCTGAATCTGTCAATTTCCATTTTGTCAGGGATATTTCTTTTCATATCCCTTGTTCTATGTTCATCAACAATAAATCTAAACATATTATCATTATTTTGTGGATTGAATTGAATTTCAAATGGCAAAAAAACACTTTGGAAATTGCCTTCATTGTTATTAGTATCATTATTTTTACCCATATGGGTGAATTTCTTAATAATTTCACCTTTAATTTTACCTGTTTCGTTTAACTGGAGATCATTTACGTTAATAAAGTAATTCATTAATGTTTTATTGAATTCTTCAGAATTCATTACTGCATCTCTATAGTGTAGTTGTCTATGACAATGTCCTTTATCTTGACATTTTCTAAGGTAACTCAAGTGTGCATTGGTGATATTTGTTAATAATGAGAATATAGAAACTAAAAATAGAACAAATGTACTGAATCTTTTATTAAAGAAGATCATTTTACTTTAAGAAAAATAATATAATATGATAATGAAGTCTAAATATATTAAAAGTTTATTTTCAAAAAGATTTAACAATTAATTTTATTTAAAAATAAATGATGGTTTTAATATTATAGATATAGTTTTCTGGTTTTTACTTTAAGTTTATATTTAATAAAAAAATTTCCCTTTTAAAAAAAGTTTCAGTTATATGAAAAACTTAAAAAAAAAAAGACATTCGCATAATTCAGTTAAAAATCAATGTTATGTCCGGTTTTCTTGTGAACAAAAAAATTTTAAAGTTTTTTATATTTTAAAAAAAGAAAAAATGAAATGAATAATAAAAGCCAAGATTATACAAATAAGAATATATATATATAACATGATTGTAACTACTAGAGGTAAACAATTTGCTTTAAAGCAATGTGCCTTTAATTGTGTTAAACGAAAAGGACAAACTCTTGCATATACAACTAACAATGTTAATAGTAAAAAAGTTAGCGAGAATAATAAAAACTTGATAGAATTATTGAAACAATTGAAAAAAAATTTCAAAATTGATACACCTACTCCCTCAAGATTAAACACAGATATATTCACAAATACCAATACAAGTGTGAAAGTACCCAATGAATTCACACCAAAACCATTTAAATATGATTTACAATTAGAACTAGAAAAAAAATTAAATGCTTTAGTAGACCAAATTTTTCCTAGAACAAAAACAGAAAAGGATTCAGTTAGAGAAGGTTTATTGAAATTAATTAAATCTCAATACATAGAGCAGGGTATATTTTCTGAAAACATATTATTAAACAAAAAGGCTAAAGGAATATTTGCTAAAAAAACAAAATTGGCAGCTAAAGATGTCACTAATACGGAATTTGCAATTTTTCAAGATTTTCTTACAACTCTATATGAATCAAATTTAATAAACAGTCATGAAATAGAAAATCCTAATTTTTTCATAAAAACTTTTTTGAATGGAAAAGATCTTGTAAAAGATAAAGAATTTTTTCAATTTATAACCAGAAATCTATATCAACTTCTGGATAAAGCTTTTGATATCGATATGATTTTATTCAAAAAAATAACAAAAACATATTTGAATACATTGTTTGAGATTAACAGGATTAAACTTGTTTCAGAAAACGATAAATCTCGTGAACTACTTAACATATTATCAAACCCAGTCCATTGGTATTCAGAGACAAGATTATACAAGAGAAAGATTGTTCTTCATATTGGACCTACAAATTCAGGAAAGACTTATAATGCAATTGAGAGACTGAAAAGTGCTAAAGGAAGATCATTTTATGCTGGTCCATTGAGACTTTTAGCTAAAGAAGTTTATGATAGATTTAATCATAGTTTTAAAATACCATGCAATTTGACTACTGGAGAATCTATTATAGAAAAAATTGATCCTGCTACAGGAAGAGTGTCTCATATTTCTTCAGGGACAACTGAACTGTTAGCCAAACAAATCCAATCAGGCATGGAATATGACGTAGTTGTTCTAGATGAGATTCAAAATATAGGATTGAAAGAAAGGGGTTTTGCTTGGTCTGATATTCTTTTAGGATGTAAAGCAAAAGAACTGCATTTATGTGGTGAACCAAGAGTAGTTGAGATTGTTAAGAAAATTTGTGAAATTACTAAAGATGTACTTGTTATTAAAAATTATACAAGATTGTCAAATTTAACTATGGAAGCTCAGCCATTAAAAAATTGGTCAGAACTTCGTTCAGGAGACTGTATAATTGAATCCAGTAGAAGAAAAATTATTGCTCTTAAACTTGAAATAGAAAGAGAAACTAAACATACTGTCTCTGTAGTGTATGGTGGTTTACCTTTAGAAGCAAGATTGCAACAATCTTTCATGTTTAATAGTAGAAGTTCTACAATATTAGTTGCATCTAATGCTGTAGGTGTTGGTTTAAATTTGAATATAGAAAGAATCGTTTTCAATAATATCCAAAGAACAGATGGTACCGGAATGGTTTTATTTGATTCTTCTGAAATTAGACAAATTGCAGGAAGAGCAGGTAGACATAACACTAATGGGTTTGTCACTTCTGTGGTATCAAAAAATGTTGATGGTGATGCAATAAACAATTTCAAACATATTGGAAAGACTTTGAAAGAGGAAAACCCTCCTATAGATACTGTCTATGTTTTTCCACCAATGAGTATCATTTCGAAACTTTATGATATATTTGAGGAAAGATACAAATATGGATTGGGAGCTAAATTTAAAGATAGAAATGAAAAATATTTAGTATTTTTCAAATTTTTGAGTGCTAATGTATTGAAAAGAAAGCAAGACACTGAACCAGTGTTTAAGTATGCAATTGAGAATGCAGTTGGCAAAAACCAATTACCAAAATTGGAAGTATTGTGTCGTTTAAACAATTTAACCTTTTATGATATATTAATGTTGATGAATGCACCATTAAAATTCCAATACAAAATTGAGTCTGATTTTTTCACTCAATGTACTATGGCAATAAATGATAATAAAACAGTGTCTATTTTTTCCTTAGGTTTACCAACAAACATTTTGAAGTTATTTGTAACATATCCTATAGATGATCAAGAACTTTATAATACTATGATAAATTCTACTGAAGGAGCCAAAATATTAGGTAAATCGGCTAATTTAGAAGTTATAGAACAGCTTTACAGATGTTTAGTCTTATTCTGTTGGTTACAAAATAGATATCCTAATAATTTCTTAGATATGGAAACTGTTTTAAAACTTCAAAAAAGATGTGAGTTGATAATATTTTATAAATTATCAGTAGAACCATTTTACAAA
>LXPE01000070.1:0-13104 GCA_001664025.1 Hanseniaspora valbyensis NRRL Y-1626
ATTCTTTAGAAGAGATTCAATCCTTCTTTGATATTGAATGGGTCTTGGTTAGTGGAACTCCTGCAACAGCTACAGATATTGGTATTCATCATTTACTGAAATATGACTCAATAAGTGATATTAAAGGGCTTGTATCTGGTCCAAATGTTGGTAGAAATGTCAGTAGACCATATATAACTTCTTCAGGTACAATTGGTGCCACTATGGAGTCATTCATCTCCTCTGGTGGATTGATAAATGGTATTGGATTATCATGGGCTTATTTCAACAATATCAAAAATGTTTCTGAATCAAGTTTAGACTCTACTAGTGATTGGTCATGGAAAGTCATTTTACAATTGATGCATGATGGAATGGGTTTAGATGCAGAAGTTTATTCCGTCAATGTGCCTATTTTGAAAGAGGGTTTAGGCAAAGATACCAAAGTTTTAGCTGCACCAATTCAAAACAATACTTGGAAAACACTTTTTGAACTTAACTTAAATGATGAGGAAGAAGAAGAAGAAGACAAAGAAGAGATTGTATTCAATTGGAAACCAGATTTTGACTCAAATAGAGTTATTATGGCACAAGGTTTGTTAAATGGAGACTTAAATGATGGATCTTTAATTGAAGGTAAAAACATCACTGTTACTCCATTGCTAGCCAATTTTGCTGTTAAGTTACCGGAAATTGATTATGGTAAGGAATTGGAAATATCTCTTATTACTAATACAACTTTAAACAACATAACTAATTTCATCCATCTTAATAATGAAGTCGATTATGTGAATGATATTTGGGAAGATGTTTTACAAAATTATGAATCTAAGTACAACTTCAATATATCTCCCAAGTTTGATCCTAAATTGATTGGAAATGATAACAATGTCCATTTCCATATTGCAGAGTATGAAGATCTTCTTCACCAAGAAGGATCATCATTAACAAACTACTATCAAAATAGTTTTACATTTAGAAAATCATTAATAAGAAAACATTACCTTTTGAAAACAATTCAATATTTCATTGCCAAAAACCCAGACTCAATGTTGAAGAAAAGTTTCCCTGAAAGTTACCATTTAGAACTTGATTATGCTGAATTTTTGGATGATTCTTTGGATGAAAACTGGGAATTAAGACAAGAACTTGAACAAAATGAGGAAAATCAATGGTGGATCATGAAACCATCAATGTCTGATAAAGGACAAGGTATTAGATTGTTTCAATCCATTGACCAATTACAAGCTATATTTGACAAATTTGATGAAGATGAAGATGGTGAAAACTATAATAGTATTATAATTAACCAATTGAGACACTTTATAATTCAAAAATATATGATGAATCCTTTGATTATGGATAAAGACAGTAGAAAATTCCATATAAGATGTTATGTTCTTGCAGTAGGTGATTTAGAAGTGTTTGTATTTGATAGAATGTTATGTTTATTTTCTGAGAACAAGTATGAATCCCCTAAAGACTCTGTTGATGCAGATTTACATGATGCTGAATTTCTAGCTAAACATTTGACAAACACTTGTCAACAACAAAACAAAAATGCTAATGTTGTCACTGAGATTGATGATCTTTTTGCCGATAATGAGAACAAAGATCATATTAAAACTCAAATTCATCAAATTGTTGGTGATTTATTCAAAGCTGCTAAACAAGATAATTATAATTTTCAAGCTAATGAAAATGCTTATGAAATATTTGGTCTTGATTTCCTTGTTGATAGTGATTATAACGTTCAATTATTAGAATGTAATTCTTATCCAGATTTTAAACAAACTGGTGATTCTTTAAATGGATTAATCAAAGAACTTTTTACAAATGTTTTAAAAATTGCTATTTTACCTAAATTTGGTCATGTTAAAGAAGAGGAAAGTTTAACAAATATTGTTAAAGTTCTTGAACTTAAAACTGAACCAAAGTCTTGGTAAAAAAAAAAAAAGAAAAGAAAAAATAGTGAATAAATAAATGAACTAAGTTAAATAAGAAATAACAATTATAAAACAAATATTATATATATATATATATATACTTATTACTATTATTCCTCTTCTTCATCACCACTTTGATTTTCAGGAGCAGCAATCCCACTAACACTGGATCTGTTTGTGGAAGCATTAATCAATCCTCTTTTAACAGCAGTCAATACATTAGGAATCTCAACATCTTCTTCTGGGATTCCTGAAAATTCATAACCCCATTTAACAATTCTTTCTCTTATTCTCTCAATTTTAAACAAGTGCATTCTGATAGCGATCAAATTTTTAATGAACTCTTGATTTCTTTGTAGTAAAATTTGGGTCAATTGTCGACTGAAATCAATTTGGCGTTCTGTGACTGTGTCATATCCAATCAAGTTTGTAAGTCTTTCTTGTAATGTTGATTTAGAATATGTTGGTAGTGCAAAAAACGTATCTTCTTCTTCTTCTTTTTCTTCTCTCTCCTCTTCTTCTTCTTCCTCAGCATCCTCTTCTACTTTTTCTTCTTCTTTATCATCTGCTTTATTTTCTTGTTCTTCCATTTTTACATCTTCTGGTTCTTCTTTCTTTTCTAAATTTGCAGATTCTGGGATTGAAGCAGCCAAATTTTGATCTAAGTTACTATTTAATGGTAATGAGTCTCCTGAGTTTTTATTTTGCAAATCTTCATTAACAACAGGAGCACTTGTAGTTTCTACAGAATTAGATTGAATATTGTTTTCTTCTTCAGGTTTTTTTAATGAATAGCTAGTCTTTTCTTGATCAATTTTTGCTTCAACTTTTTCAACATCTCCTGTTCCAATTTTGTTAATATCACTATTTTCATCAGCAGCAACTATATTTTCTGATTCTTCTTTATTTGTTGGTGTTTTAGCTTCATGTGATTCATCATCCTTTGAAACACTTACAGATTCAGTAGGTATTTCTGATTGTTTGTTTTGTGTTTCAACTGGTGATTCTTTTTCATCTACGAATTTATTAGAATTGTTTTTCTCCTTTGACACATTCGAGTCTTTATCTTCTTCCCCTTCCTCTTTTTCATCATTTGTTTTTGTATTTTTTACAATTTTACCATCATCTTTATTTGTTGTTGTTTCCTTAGTATTCTCTCTTAATAAATCATTAATATCTAAATAAAATTTCTCATTATCATCATCATCATTTTCAAAATCTATATGATGATCATATTCTGGTAATTTCATTTTATCCTCTAAATATTGTAACGGATCATCACCTAAAAATACACTAACATATTTGTTGAAGACAACAGATTCCATTTTTGCCTTTTCAATCATCAATGCAATTTGTAACTCTAAAGAATTGAAAACTTTATCATTCAAAAAAGTTCTTTTAATTGTTGGATGTGTTACTACATCTTTCAAAGACGATATAGATTTAAGAATATCTTCTGCATGACAAAGTTTATTAATATCAAATTCATCATTGTCTGAATATTCATTATTGTTTTTGCTATCATTTTTATTATCATTATCATTACCACCATCAGTATTAAATCTACTCTTAGCTCTACTCAAAAGTTTATGTTCCACACCATTATAAAAGACTCTATTTTCATACAACATATTGGTCATTTTATTTCTACTAACCCATTCAGAACCTTGAAGAAGTTTTTTGTTTCTATTAGTGTTTTCATTTGATGCTATAACATCAAAGATGTGAGATTTTTTAGCATGGTTAGGATCATATCTTCTCTTTAATTCTGGAAAATTACCTGATTTCTGTTTAATAACATGTTTTAAGAAAGATGATTCCATAGCTTTTATTGCTGAATCTTTTTCAACATCTTTTTCTTCTTCTTCTTCGTTGAAATTATTGTTTTCAATATTTTGCTCTTGATTTTCGTTTAAATCTTTTTCCTCTTTCTCGTCATCACTAACTATTGCAGCATATGATCTTTTTCTAGATAAATTTTCACTTTCATTCTCTTGTTGTTGGTCATTTAAAGATGTTTGTTTCCGTTCTTCTGGTTGTTGTTTTTCTTGTAGTAAAGGTGGTTGTGATTCATCAATCAATTGATTACTTGGAGATTCATCAGACATTTTGTATTTAGTTGATAAAAATAAATAAGAAAATTTTTGTAATTTCAATTTATATATTAATATAGTAATTTGGTGTTATTATTTGTGTGTTTTTTTTTTTAGATAAGATATATGAAAGTTATGTTTTTTTTTTTTGTATGATACTTTTGAATCATTTTTATTTTTTTTTCGTTAAGCTGTTTCTATAATTTTAAAAATAAGTTAACTCCGAAAATAAAATCACATGTATAAAATTTAAAATTCATTTGATTAATTAATGTATATCTTCTTTTTCATTTTATTTTTTCTTTTATTATATTAAAACAAATTATATATACACTCAAATTATTATTTGTATTTTGATTTTTTTTTGTTTCTATATGTTAATTTGCTATTTTATAGTTTATATACTTGTATTGTTTTTAATTTTTGCTTTTTTAAACTCTTCAACTTCTTTAAATAATAATTTTGTTAAATCATTTATAGAAGTAATATTATGCTCATATTGAAAATCAAAAGGACCATATGGACAAGTGGCTTCATCATTAGCATTTTTAACTTTTATAAAAAATGGATGTTCTAAAACTTGATTGCAAGTTAATCTTTTTTCTGGATCCCATTTTAGTAGTCTTTCAATTAAATCTAAACCTTCATCACTAGCAAATGGATATATTTTTTTCCACGCCATCTTTGCATATTGTGGCTTTGGAGAAGCAAAAATTTCCATTGCAACAGTGGATCCATAATTTAAAATTGTGTCTTTGTCTGGAGTTCCCAAAACTTTCAATATTTCAACAACTTGGTGCATTTGATCATTACCAATGAAAATAGGTTTTCTTCCATAAAATTCTGCTAAAATGCATCCACAAGCCCAGATGTCAATTGCTTTTGTGTATTTTTTTCTACAAAGCATTAATTCCGGAGCTCTGTACCATCTTGTAGCAACATATGAAGTAATATGAGACTGTTTACCAGTTTCATTTTTAATCTTTTGAAAACAATCTTCATTCATCCCCCTAGCAAGACCAAAATCACATATTTTCAATGTTCCTTGAATTGAACATAAAATGTTTCCAGGTTTTAAATCTCTATGAATTACATCAGCAGAATGAATGTATTTTAAACCACACATTATTTGATAAAAAAAACTTTGAATATGAAATTCAGATAATTGTACTGAAGAATGAATTACTCTCGCTAAATCATAATCAATCATTTCTTGAAAACAGTAAAGACCATCATATCCTTTGTCATAAACAATTCCTAAGTCTAATATATTAACAATATTTTTATGTCCTTTAAAATATCTCATAAATTTTAATTCTCTTATTGCCCTTTTTAACAAAATATCTTTTGAAAAAATATTTGTTACTCTTTTAATAGCAACCTGTGCTCCATAAGTTGTCTCCACAGCAGCAGCAACAGTACCATAAGAACCTTTTCCAATAACTTCTTTAATTTGATAATTTGATGGTACTTTAAAACCATATTTTTCATACACATTCATGTTAGTACTATTATTTGTACCTGTTGCTAGTCTACTATTAGAATTACTATTGACAACTTTACTATTTTCATTAGCAGATTTATAAAATATTTGTTGTTCATTTTTTTGTTTAGTTTTGTATTTAGTATTTTTTAAATCTCTTTCTGTTTTCTGTGGTTGAACATTTCTTGAATATGCAGGTTTTAAAATTGTTTCATAATTCATCATTTTAATTATTTATTTATAATGCTTCAATTTGTTAAACAAACACTGGTTTTATTACATTTATAAATTTATTAAAAATATAAATAGAATAAAAATTCTTAAAAACACATAGTATATTTTAATTATTTAAAAAAATTTTTTTTTTATTACTATATATATTAATATATTGATTAATATATTTTTTTGTTTTTGTGATTATGTTTTGTGAAAATATTGTTATGATTAATTAAACCAAAAATGCTTGTTGTTATATCCGACATATTGAAATAATACGTTTATAAACGCTACCAACCAAATGAAGAAAATAATCATTATCCACGCATTTATATAACAAAAAAAAAAAAAACGATTTCTCTAAACTTAAGAATTCAAATCCCCTTATTACAGATAAATAATCAACAGAAAACACTTTATATTGACAAAAAAACAAATAAAACCCTAAAAATAAACATTCAAAGAACTGTAATTTCTCAATTAATTAAATCTCTGAATAAATCAATATCTATCTTTAACAAAAAAATGGGTCAAAAGCTATCTATTTTAGCTCAAACAACTCCATATATAGATATTTCATCATATATTAATATTATACAAGATCTTCAATTTATCAAAAATTTAAACAACAATTCCAAATTCATATCAACAAATAAATGTATTAGTGTAGATAATAAAGATGATGAAATAATAGCGAAAGTTTTTATAAAGCCGGAACAATTTGAAAATAACAACATAGACAAATCCAATACCAATGATCCTTTAAACATAAACTTAATCGTTCAAAGCCTATTAGATGAAAGAGAAAGATTAAAAGAGGTAAATAATGTTATCCATTACCCACATATATTGAACTTATCAAGAGCTACATATCTTTTTAGGCCATATGCTTTACAAACTCTTAATGATAGGATTTCCCCACATAACAACATAAACAATAGATTAGAATTAATTGAGGTGAAATTCTTAATATTTCAAATTCTTAAAACTTTATCTGAAATTCATAAAGTAGGTGTCATTCATGGAAATATTACTACAAGAAACATTTTTGTAACAGCTATGGATAAAGTAGTTTTATCTGATTTTAGTTTCTTTTTAAAACCTTTCTATTTACCAGAAGATAATCCTAATGAATATGATTTTTATTTTGGAAGAACTTCAGATAATGCTGATTCTTTAAACACATATTCATCTTCAGATCAAATCAAATCTACTGCAAATGGAGATGTTGAGATGAAGAAAATTAAAGAAGTTAGTGGAATAAAAGTTAATATTAAGAAAGGTACAAAGGGAAGAATTGGATACACTGCAATGAAAGGGTTTTACCTTGCTCCAGAAAGACTAGATAACAACAAAAGAAATGCCAATCAGCAAAATTCATTTAATGAACATATTAATCTTTTAAATAATGACTCATATAAATGTGATATATTCAGTGTTGGATGTGTGATCTTTGAGTTGTTATCAATGTTACAAAATAATGGTCAGAAATTGTTTACTTTTCAAGAAATTTTTAAATATAAAAATGACGATTTTTCTATAATTGAAAATAAAATAAAATTTTTGGATGATGTTGATACCTTTTCCAGTGATTTGATTAGAGACTGCTGTGGATTAAATCCTGATGATAGATTATCTTGTGAAGAATTATTAACTAAATATAAAGGCTCCTTCTTTCCAAATTTTTTCTATACTGTTTTTTATGATGATATTATTGGATGTTTGACTGATTTTGGAAAATTAGAATTTAAGTTTCAAACTTTTTGTGATGAGCTTGAAACTAAATGTGATTGTATTGGATTTCCTGTAATTAAAAAATATGATACCCAACATGAAGATCAAGTACTTGCAAATTATGATTTTATTAAATTCTCTAATGATACAGATTTAATACTTTTACAAAAATATAAGAATTTAAATCATGAACAAAATGAGTGTATTAAAACAAATTCTGCTATTATTTATATAAACACATTTGGAAAGCTTTTGAAAATATTTGATTCTATTAAAGATATTTTACTATGCTTAGATTGCTTGTTGATAATGTCGCAATATTGCTCAGATACTGTTAAATTGGATGTGGTTTTGCCATACTTGATGTCATTTTTAATAAATTGTAATGATTCTGTTTGTAAGTCATATGCTTTGAACAAAACAGTTCAATTATGCTCGACTATTGATAAGGAAAATATTGAGATTTTTTGTAGTGATACATTATGTTACTATGTTTTCCCATTACTAAATAAAACTTTGAATAAGACAAATTTTGATACAAACAATAGAATGACTTTAATTGATGTATTACCTCAGCTAATAAAATATACAAATGCCAGTAATAAGTCACTGAAAAAAAATGTATTTTCAATTATAAGTATGTTACTAATTGAAGATGATATTGATTGTAAAATCAATTTACTAGAAAAACTACCAAATTTGGTTATGTTCTTAGGTAAAACAGTAACAAATGATTTAATTTTATCTCATTTAATCACTTATTTGAATGAATCTTCTTTAAGATTAAGAATTGCTTTGATAAATTGTCTTTGTAAAATCTCACCATTTTTGGGTCAAATAAGTTTTCAAGAATTTATCTATCCATTACTTATTCAAAATTTATATCTTTTACCAGATCAAAAAGATTTAATATTCACTGTTTTGAAAAATTTACATGAATTAATTATAGATGATTCTAATTTTATTGTTAATAAAAAAGTCATTAAATTTAAAACATTGATTGAAGATCATTTAGTCCATTTTTTACTTTTACCAAATCAAGTATTGAAAAAAGCTGCAATTAAACTATTAAATGATATAATCATTGATAAAAGTGATTTATCAGAACTTTATTGTTTATATTATCCTTTGATCAAACCATATTATCATATGAATATGAAAATTAATGCACAATTGCTTGAAATAAATTGTAGACAAAGTATTACTGACGATCAATTAAAATACTTGTTTATTTGGGGAGTTAAACACGATTATAGAAACTCTTTGTTTTGGAAGGAGAGGGTTAATAATACAGGAAACGCTGTTGAATTTCAGTATAACAACTATGTAAATCCAGATGAAATGAATGAGTTTTTATCAATGGAGGATAAATTGTTTATTGATCAATTTGTGAAAAAATATAAGCTTGATTTATACCAAATATGGAAACTTGCCAAATTAAGAAAATATATTAAAAAATTGATAAAGAATGTTTCTTTGAATTTGAAAAATGAATATATGGAATTTGAAAGTCCTAAGAATAATACTGATAATAATAATGTAAACATTTTAACAGATAATATGGTTACAGATTTAGGAGAAAAAGTAAAAGTTAGTTCATTGGAATATTCTATAACATATATGAATCCTGAAAATGGATCATTTGGAAGAAGAAAAAGTTCAAACTCCAAAAGAAAAGATTCATCAAAATTAATTTCTCAAAAGTTATTAAATGATGCTTTAAGAAGCATTAATGAATCTAGTTTAGAAGACGTTTGCACCAATGGAAATACTAAACTAAACAGTACCAATACTAATAATGTTAATAATATTAATTTTGTTGACTTTTTAAAAACCTCTTATGCTGTTGAAAAAACCATTGCAAAGACTGCTGATGAAAATGTCTTGAACTATATTGAATCTATCAATATACAACCAGAAATTTCTAAATTAAATGAAATTTCTTATGAGGATGAAAAATTTTTAGTTGCACCAGTAAATGTGTTCCAAAAAGTTTCATCATTGTCTAATTTTGAAAGAGTATGTGAATATGGTGATAGTATAGATAAAATTATTTCTAATGACAAGTACATTGCTATTACAACAAACAGTGAAAATGAAAAATATATTTTGTTATATGACATCTATAACTTTGACATAATGAATATCACAAACCATAACCAATATATGAAAAAAATTGATGTTTCCTTATACACTCAAAATGACAATAAATCTTCTAAAATACATGATTTCAAATTTTGGAATGATAATATTTTGATAATAAGTTTTGATAATGGTTTGATTGTGCTTTTAAAGATATTAGAAGATTTGACTTTTGCAGTTTTGAAAAAAAATAAATTTAACAATAATAATGAATATGGCCACATTGTCAATTGTTCAGCTGATAGAATTTTCATTTTGACCAGTTTAAATAGAATGTTTGAATATGATTATATTGAAAATCAGCTATCAATGCTATTTACTTGGTCTTCAAAAATACTAGAAGATGCATATGATAACAATAAATATGATAAATATCTTGAACAAGATATTGCTTTTGAAGTTATTACTGATTTTGTTGAGAAAGACAATATAATTATTCTAATTACCAGTATGAATAATGTATACGTTTATGATTTGGAATTCATGATATTAAGAAACTTATATCAACTTTACAGACATAGAAATATGAACAGTGATACTTACTTGCCATTAAGATCTATTTCAGTCCATGGAAGTGAAAATTTAGTTATGACAGGTGGTTATGACATCTCCGTTTTATTAATATTCAATATTAATGATTTAATATCTTGGAATGGAGAAGAAACAATTGTTAAAAGTAATATAATATCTGCGACAAATGTCATACTAAACAGTGATTACAAAAATTTTGCAATAGATGATGATCTTTATGATAAATTTATATTAAGAAAATATGAAACTGATACAACATATGATAAATTCAATTTGAATAAATATAGTATTGGAAATAAGTGTTTCTATAATTTTGTTAACAATAATTCTGATTTAATAGCTTTCTATGATAGTCACTCTAATGATGTTTCATGTATTGATTTAGCTAAAAACAGTGGTGAAGTTTTATTTACAAACAGTGGTGATAGCTCAAGTAATATAGCTTATAAGAAATATAACTTGAATAATTATTTGAAACTATATTACAGAAATGGAGATTCACTTCAAACTAGTGATTTAAACAATAATAATAATAGTATAAGATATAATAATATTATTTTGACAAGATACATTCATATAGAAAGTGATATTCCAGTATTGATACTAGCAACTTTAGATGGATATATATATTGTTACAGTCAAGATATATAAATAATTAGAATTGATTTAAGTCCCGTGATTAGTTACCTTTAATATGTGTATATATCAAAATTGATCCTTTTTTTTTAAAAAAAACAAAAAAAATTTTTTTTTTATGTTTAAACAAACACGTAAGTAATCAACATAAAAATAAAATACTCAAAATACCAAAATCAAATTTCAACTACAACCCTAAAAAAAAAAAACATTTTCTTTTATATAATATAACAATATGGATCAACTTATTCATGAATTGAATAAAGTTAATTCTAAATTTCAAATATCAGTTCCTTCAAACGGTACTAATGTTAATAATTCTAAATTAAATGACAATCCTTTACCATTATCCTTAAAGTTATTAGATACTTCTTCTATAGGTTTAAATAATGAATTAGATAGTTATCTGAAAAATAATGAACATTTAAATGCTATATTGAAAGATTATGTTGGTGATAATTACAAATATATTTTAAATGATAACATGAGTACCTACTTGAAAATATACAAGGAATATTCCAATACCAAAAGTATTGATTATAAATCTATTAGTGAAAATGAAATAAATAATAACACTACAAAAAATTTGCAAACTTTGAATAATAAATTTGCTCAAAACTCTAAAATGATTCATTTAATTTCTTTAATTGAATATATTTATAAAGAACAGAATAGTATTATTAGTCTTCTCTTTAATGCTTCTAATAGAAATATTGCTTTAACTCAATATAATCATATAATCAAGAAATACAAGAAACTGGATAATATCATTTTTTTAAATAAATTATACTTGTTTCATGATATCTCTATTGTTTCAAATAATAACAAAATTAAGGAAAAAATTAAAAACAATTTGTTTACTTATTTAATGGATTTAATTTTCAAAAATGAAATTAATAATACAAATACTGGAAAAATTAACAACAACACCAAATCTATTAAATATGATTTGAAATTTGTAATTGATCTTTTTGATCAATTAAATAACAATACAATACAAAATATGACTAGTAATAATGAAGAAACTAATACATCATATGAATTCATTATGGAAAATTTAGAAAAATTAATTTCAGACAAATTTGAAGATATTTTACTTGATGAGGTTAATCATTTGAGAGAAGATGCACCATATAAATATGAATTAATTAAAAAACATAAGTTTAAGAATATTAGAGATTTATTAGCTTTTGATGAAGAAACAAATCATGATCTATTATTAGCTTCTCAACCTTCTAAAATTAATACAAAAAATGAAACTGTAAATCATGACACTTTAATCAAATCTGCTGAAGTCGATATCATTGTTTATGAATTTTTCAGTGATTTTTTTAATAGTTTAAATTCCAAAATTGTTTATTTACTGTTATTAGTAGATTTAATGGATGGCAAAGTTGATTTTTTTAACAATAATATTAATATGCATAGTGGTAATGATAGAATTATTAAATTGATAGATAATTTTTTGTTAAAAATATTGAAACTTTATTTGATCCCATCTTTAAGCAACATTGTTGCAATTCCTAAACAAAGATTGAATCAAGATGATAATAAACAAAATTTATTTGTATTAAATAAAGACATTCTATTGTCAAGTGATTTAAACAAAGATGATTTCAATGAGGAAGAAAAAGAAAATTACTTAAAATTACAACAATTATTTGATGAAATTTTACCTGGAATGAGATCGCAAGCTAAAGACAAACAGGAAAAGAAAGAAGAAAACAATAAAATTGCTATGACTAAGAATGAGATGTTATTAATAATTCCAAGCAATTTGATGAATTTGAAATATATTTTACCAAACCTAACAAGTATAATGAAAACTTTGACAAGATTCAGTCATTCAACAAATGAATCATTTTTGCCAAAGTTTTTAAATGATTTTTATATCAATGAATTGTTCAATAATAACATTGCATATATTTTGAACACAAAGATTTATAATATAAACCTTACACATGGAACTAATTTCTTTAAAATCAATGGTATAATAGAGACATTTATTTTTTTAATAAATAAAATTTTGAATCTATTTCCAGGTTTAGAGTATCAATTTAATTCCATATTAATGACAAAAATTTATGAAATTTTTAAAAAATTCATAAACCATATTGTTGATTCTTTTAAAAATTTCATCAAAATGTTTATTAATTTGAATACATTATCTAAAGACAACTTATCGGAATTCAAAGAGATTATGAAATTGACTAGTTACATAAAAGGGTCAAATGAATATGGAACTATTAATGAAAAGTTTATATTGAGTTTTATAGAATCTTACAAAAGTTTAAACAGATTGAATTCTTGGTTTAAAGACTCTATTCTAGCTAACATAACTTTA
>LXPE01000071.1:0-12700 GCA_001664025.1 Hanseniaspora valbyensis NRRL Y-1626
AAAAAAAAAAAAAAAAAAAAAGTTCAAGAGAGAAGAAAAAAAAATCTATATAAAGATAATTTACCCGAATATATACAAAAAAAAAATGTCAACATATGAAATATTTTTCATTTGCTGAAAACAGTGACACACGAGATGTCACTGTTTTCAGCAGTGCTCCAAATATTTTACATTTTTGTTGTTGTATTCGGGGGGGGGGGGGAAAATAACATATTCGTACGGCTGAACATTTTTGTCAAATATATATATATATATATTTTTTTTTTAAATACAAAAATTGCTTTTTTTTTATTTTAAAAAAAAAAAAATGTTTTTCCCTTTTAAGAAATAATTATACAAATTATACAAAAAAAACTATTTGAATAAAAAAAAAACATTAAGCAGGAATATACACTAAAGATTATAATATATATTTAACTCTAGTTAAAATAATATAACCCATAGATAACAACTAATATATACACACATATATAATATATATAGATATAAAAGATGGATGTTTATAGAGATAGTACTTGGATTCTTGAAGATTTAGTTAAACAAAGAAATGACAACAAATTAGTCAGTGGTTCTTTGAAAAATATCATCATCTCCAAACATAAACAATTTAAATTAAACAATAAAAACTTGAAAAATGTTTTTGCTTGTACCATTGAAACTTATAAACATTTAGATGTTATTGATTTTTTATATGATAACTTAGAAAATATTGATGAACTTTTAGCAAAATTAGAAAAAGAAAAAGCTAAAAAACCAAACAAATTCACTTTATATTTGATGATTAATGATTTATTATTTTCCAAGAACAAAAGAGTCCAATTGCCAAATAACCATTATTTGAAAAAATTTGTTAACCAACTTTCCAAACAATTAAACAAAAACTGGATCAAATTTCAAAAGATTAACAAGATTAAAACTATAGATGAATATTTGTTAAAACAAAATGGTGATAGTAAGCCTGTTGATCAACCACCAGTTAGATGGTTTAGATTAAACTTGGTCAAATTGGTTACTCAAGATAAAATAGATTATATTAAACAAGAAATTATCAACAATTTCAAACATAAAGTAGACTCTTGGCAATCTGTTGCCCAAAACTTGGATTGCATTTATGAAGATGAACATATTCCATA
The DNA here is from genome assembly GCA_001664025.1 of Hanseniaspora valbyensis NRRL Y-1626. Lineage (NCBI taxonomy): Eukaryota > Fungi > Ascomycota > Saccharomycetes > Saccharomycodales > Saccharomycodaceae > Hanseniaspora > Hanseniaspora valbyensis. Next base: position 1,134 of record LXPE01000071.1, read on the forward strand.
CTTGTTTGCTGTTTCTATGGATTTCAAAATTAGTAAATGTAAATGGTACAAATTAAACCAAATAATAATTCAAGATAGAGGTTCTTGTTTCCCATTGGAAATCTTAGATATCAATTCTGATGACTATGTTATGGATTGTTGTGCTGCTCCAGGAAATAAGACAAGTTTATTAGGTGGATACATTTATGTCAAAAATAGATTAGAAACAATGGAAGATGATAGTGAAGAAATCAAACCAAAAGAAAATGGAAATGAAGAAGAAGAAATTACTCGAGTTATAGCTTTTGAAAAAAATGACAAGAGAAGTGATGTTTTAAACAATATGATGAAGAATGCCGGTTTTGAAACAAGAAAATATAACCCTGATTTCACTGTAGCTGAACAAACTGAAAAGTTTTTTGATGAAGATAGCATGAAGATTGATATTTATCATGGTGATTTTTCTACTTTATGTAACAATGATAGAAACAAAGAAATATACAAATCCAAGTTTTTCAAATACAATAAAGCCATTTTGGATCCTTCTTGTTCAGGATCTGGTATTTACGGAAGAGCCAGTATTGATAACTTGAACAAAGTAGATTTGGAAAAATACACTGCCAAGGAGGAAGAAAGATTAGCTAAACTTTCATCTTTCCAAACTTCTTTAGTTTCTCATGCTATGAAATTGCCAAACTTAACCAAATTGAGTTATAGTACCTGTTCTGTTAATGTTATTGAAAATGAACAAGTTGTTATTGATCTGCTTTTAAAACATCCTGATTGGGAAGTTATTCCTAAAAGCGAAAGTATTCCTACTTGGAAAAGAAGAGGGTTAGATTCAGCATTCAAAGAATATATTAGTGAAGATGGTAAAGAATCTTTATTAAAAGGTATTTCTTTGAAAGAAATAAACAATATTAAAGAAGCTTGTATAAGATTAAATAAAGAAGAAGATGGTGGTATTGGTTTCTTTGCCTGTGGTTTCCAAAGAAAATTGAAAACCAACAAAAAATAAAAAATAGAAAAAATATCAGATAAAATAATCATTAGTTTATAACATCACTTTTTTTTTTTTTCATATCATTAATTAATTTATATCATATATATCTTTTAGTTAATTCTTTTTAAGATATCTTGTAAAACATCTTCCAAAGTGTTTTTACCACCCAAATCTGGAGTCTTGATAGCACCTTCAACAATGTTAGCATCAACAGCATCATCAATAACCTTAGCCATTTCAGAGTAACCCATGAATTCTAACATTAAAGCAGTAGATCTGATAGTAGCAATTGGGTTAGCAATACCTTGACCAGCAATATCTGGAGCAGAACCGTGACATGGTTCACCAATGAAGATAGATTTACCAACGTTACAAGATGGGACTAAACCTAAAGAACCAACCAAAGCGGCAGCACCATCAGATAAAATATCACCATACAAGTTTGGAGCAACAACGAAATCAAATTCAGATGGGTCTCTGATCATCTTGTAAACCATAGAGTCAACAATTTGTTCATTGTAAATGACTTTATCTTGTTGTTCCTTTGGAGAAGCCTTGTAAACACTAGCACAAGTTTCTCTGAACAAACCATCAGATTGGGATAAAACATTAGATTTGTGAACAACAGTCAATTTTTGTTTTTCACCAGTTAAAGTGGCCTTTTGAGCAGCAATTTCAACAGCAATCTTCATGATGTTCTCAGAAGCAGTTTCAGAAATTCTCTTGATAGCATCTGCAACTTTCTTACCATTACTGTCAGTGTAAGTAGTTTCTTTCTTGATATATAAATCTTCAGTGTTTTCTCTGACAATACACATGTCAACTTTACCGAATTTACCATTTGGAACAACTTCCTTGACTGGTCTAATGTTAGCATATAAACCCATTTCTTTTCTTAACTTAACAATTGGAGAACTGTAACCTTCAACTTTAGTAGTTGGAGATTGAACAGCACCGAATAAAGCACAATCACAATCTTCTTGTAAAGATTTAACTGTAGAGTCTGGTAAAGCTTCACCATATTTAGTGAAAGCTTCCCAACCAGCTTCTAATGGGATATAGTTGAACTTGATGTCACTAAATTGAGGTAATTTAGTAACATGGTTTAAGACAGAAACACCGGCTGGTATAACTTCTTTACCAATACCATCACCAGGAATTAAACCAACAGTGATAGTTTTAGCTTTTAGTAGTTTGAATGATTGTTTGAACATTTGTTATTATTATTATTATTTTTTGTGAGAAAACAAACTTCAATATTTTAGAGATAAGAATAAGTTGTAAAACTCGACGGTTTTTTTAATTAATATTTTTTAATTTATGATTTACTTTTTTAAAAACAAATATATTAATTTAAATTATTAGAAATGCTTATGTTAAACTTATATATAAACTTCAACAATGTTGCGAGAAATAAAAAATAAAAAAAAAAACAGGTGAAAAATTTAGTCATGATTTAAACAAAATGCCGTCGCGATTTTTAAAACATTCGTTGTTAAAGTTTTTTTTTTAAACTCATAAAAAAAAAAAGCAATAATTATGTCTCAGATTTCGATCTCAAAATGTCTAATATTCGGACTTAGTTTGCAATTCTGAGTTCTAGTATTAGCTATGACCTTGTTAGGATCAGGGGTTCCTTTATGGTATGTTATATGCTAAATATATGAAGAGTGTACTTTGGATAAAGTAGAACCAAAGGCTTAATGTTTAGATCGTCAGTATAATTTAATTACTTAAGTAAGGGTTGAACTAAAGATATGTTTAATAATGTAGGGATGAGGTTAATTAAAATACATGTAACAATAGATCGTTTTTATAATATATAGTTTTATTAAGTATATAAGATATATGTGTAATATACTTAATTAATATTATGTAGAAACATAAACTCTAGAGAATTAGAAATCAGAAGAAAAGGTCTTGTTTAAATACTTGTTGTTTTTTTTTTGCAGCCTTAAAATATTTACACCCAATATATTTTCCTTTCCTTTTTAGGAAAAACACCTTTGCTCTCGTGACCTTTGCTGAGGGTCGATATCTCAGACATGGAGTGGTCATTTATTGTTAGGCCCTTCTAAAAACAGCGGGTGGACCAAAAATCTAAGCTGCGGCGCAATCAACAGTGAAACCTGCGTCTCTGGGGGGTGTAAACGACAAAGTCAACTAAGTAAATATAGTCGTCATACATATCTTAATAAAAACAGCTACGCCTATAATAATCACGTGCCACAAATTTATGTGAATATATGTCATTTATCCTAAAAAAAAGCATCTATTTTGTCTTTACTAATAGTTATATCTGATTTATTTACATGTATGTCAAGTTATATAATAAAATTTAATTTTTTTTAAAAAAGAAAAGTCTAGTTTTCGGTTAAAACATTGGCTAAAGCTTCTTCTTTCCATTTCATCAAATCTTTTTGTTCCTTCAAGTATTGAGTATCAACAACACCGTTATTGTAATCATTATACAACATACCAAACATCTCACTTTCTTCAATGGCAACACTCATTTCAAATTCTTCTTCTATTCTTCTTTCATAGAATTCTAGTAAAGCTTTATTGTAAGCATCAAATAAGTTCATATTTTCATTATTCATTATGTAAATAGTTCTTTGTGCAACAGAGTCACCATCCAATTGTTTACCAGTTGGGTTAACCTTTGACCATTCTAAATCCAAGTTTAATATATTGTTTTGTTGTTCAATCAAAATTTTAGGATTTGTAAGTTCCCATGGATGTTGATCATAAAACTTCATTTTAATTTTATCTTCCACAAATTGTAAACCTGCAGATTGATTTTCAGAAAATACCTTATTCTTTGTGTACATTTGTGTTTGTTTTTTCAATAAATTTTTATTTCCAGGAGTTTTATTGGAGTTTGTAAACAGAGAAGGTGTTCTAGTTCTGAAACCTTCAAAGTCTTTAAGGAAATCACCATTTATTAATTTTGGTAGTTCATATTTTGCTAGCTTATCAAATTGTAATTCACCTTGTGGATCAATATAACTGCTAGCAGTTCTCTTTCCATTAGCTTCATCACTTGGTAAAAAAGTATTTTTCTTGTTTAATTCATGTGTTTTGTTTTTTTGGTATAATGGTGGGTACTTCATTATAGAATCATACCATACTGGTTTAACCTCATAAACTCTAGCTTGAATTCTTTCATTAGCTATACGAATCAAATCTCTAGTAGTCTTAAATTTTTTGGACATATTTTTTTATAATAAATGTAGATCTTGTTTTTGGGGAGTTGAAATGTAATTTTCTTTTTTTTTTCAAAATATATAATTTAACAATAAAAGTTGTGCTTTATAAAAATTTTATATTATTTTCTTTGAAAAAAATTTTTTTTTTTTTGTACAAATGAAAAAAAAAAAGAAATCGTAGCTAGAAGAGCAACTTATGTCCGAAATCATTTCTGTTAAATAACACATGAAACCAAAAAAAAAAAAAAAAGATAATAATGAAGAGTTATTGAAGTTTTCATAATTTTGAAACTATATAAATAAATGTGTTTTATAGATAACCAAGGATACATAATACAAACTTGTTATTATTGTTTTTCAAAAGACATTAATATTTTTTAATCATCATATAAACACCAAACATGAGTGCTATTTTCAGTTTATTCTCTCTTTTAAAATTAATTCTACTTCTTATATGTTCATGCACATATGTTCATCTACAATGGCCATCTATACTAGAAAAATATAATCCAACAACAAATAAGACTAATAAAAGTAGTTTAATGAGTCTCTTTTGGAAATTTGCTAGAATAGGAGAAAGAGCAAGTTTCTATATAAGTGCGTTACTTCTATTCATGGGTGTATCACAATTAATCAGTTAAAGTTTTATATAAATATATATATATATATATTGTTTCAAAAAATATTTGTATTATTTAAATTCATAGACATCATTGCTTCCTGACATCAAGATACCTAGATTCTTGTTTCCTACAATTCTGTTCATGTAAAGACTATCTAATTTACTGTAAATACTTCTAACTACCAAATCTTCCATTAAAACATCATCGTCATTATCACTATCATCAGAGTTAGCTCCATCATTTATTTGCTTATTGAAATTCAAGTTATATTTGATCATCATCTTCATGAAATCTTGGAAGTATTTATGATCAGTAGGGGGTTTGTAAAAAATTAATTGCTTTATTCCTTTAATATCATATTTTCTATAATAATGTAATCTTTCAGTGTATAACAAAACATTTATCTTTTTAGAACCTCTAACAGTTGGTGATTTTTCAGATGTAAGTTTGAAAAAATTTCTTGTCTTTGTGATTTTTGGAACAGATGAATATTCATTCAAATCATCAACTAACAATGATGTGTTTTTACCAATATAATTCTTCAATCTTAAAAAGTCTGTATAATCTGGAATATAAATTAAAACACCATTGGATTCATTTTTTATCAAATTTGGTAAAATAGAACTGATAAAAAATTTGAATCTAAAATCTGGTTCACTAATAATCATTTGTTGTGGATCCTTAGATGTTTCAAATCTTTGGAATTTCAAGTTCAACATGTTATTGTATAATTTCAAATAATTTAACACAGTATATTTCAAATCATTAAGTCTTATTAAGTTTTTGAATCTACCATTTCTGTTGAAACAATAATTATTGAAGACTAAATTACTGTTAACTGTTAAATTTTTGGTAAAGATCAAAGTTTGTCTGAATAGATATTGCAAATTATCTAAATAGTAGTACTTAATTCTACCAAAATCCATATCTGAAGTTTGTTCTTGGGGTAAATTATTCAAATTAGTCTTCATAATGTTTAAAACATTGGTTGAATTTTGATACTCAAATGTTTGGAATTGGTCTAAAACAACAATTTCTAAACTACTCAAGAAATCATCTGTATTTTTCTTACCTCTAGATCCCTTTTGGAATTTAGAGTTTTTGTTTTGTTTACCCTTGATACCTAATTGTTCATTCAATTTTTTAGCATCACCATCTTCATCTGCATCTTTACTTGGATCATTCTTTGGTTTAGAATAACTTTCTAATAACAATTTTAAACCTAATGGGGAACAAAGGACTAAATCACTACTATCTAAAGCAGAATATAATCTCAATGTTTTTCTAGTGACTTTAACACCAACAATGAAAAAATCGTTTGTGTTACCCTTGAATAAATGTTTAAAATCATCATCTTTGGTGGATAGTTTATCTAATGAATAGTCATCATCATCTATATTAAATTGATCTTTAAACTTGTTAATCTTGTCAACTTGATCAATACCACTTTTTTCAATCAAATTAGTTAAAACATCATAACAAACTTGTCTTGTTGGTAAAACAATCATACATTTAGTTCTATTATAACCTTGATCTTTAAAAGAATCATCATTTTCATCTACCTCAACTTCATTTTCATCCTTATTTTTAGCTTCTTCATTCTTTTGACTCAATTTATAATTGTTTTTCAAAATTTTATCTCTTGTTTTGAAAAGATGATTTAAAATATGCAGTGTGTAAATGTCTCTATATTCCTTCTCATGTTTATGATCTTGATATGTATACAAAACATCTTTATATTGATTAACAGGGTCTATAATATTTTTTTGCAAATTAGTAAAATTGTAGTCACTTTGAAACATTTCAGGATTTTGTAATTTTAGTTTTTGCTTGTATTGGTAAGAAGATAAGTTGTGATATAATTCTGGAACATCTAGTTTGTTATCATCAAAATTTAATTTTGGTTTCATATAAACCATACTGTTGCTGATACCTGTGTCTTCAGTTAACTCAGAATCATCATTTAATAAAGGATATTTTACCATATTAAATTTACATTTGCCTTTTTGTTCGTTAAGTTTGGTAATTTCTTGTTCATTATAGTTGTCAAATTGAATTCTATAATAGTCATGAACTTTATTGCTTTCATCATCAGCATCAGAGTCAATATCGTTGACTAATTCATCTTCTTTCTTTTCATCATCATCACTAGATTCACCATTCTTAATTTCAGAAGAGGTTTTTTTGCTTTTGTTTTGCAATTCTATCTCATCATCTTGTAAATCTTCCAAATCAGAATCTTCATCCAAATCTTGATTAATATCTTCATCATCATTTTTGATTAATTTTAATAAAGAACTATAAATTTTTTCTTTGGTTTTGTAATCTTCATTACCAAAATCATCATCTTCTTCTTCATTTTCTTCACTTTCTTCTTCTTCAGGTTCAGAAACTAAATTTATTTTATTATATCTTGGTTTCTTTGACTGTTTTTTATTGGTTTCATCAAATCTTTTTCTTCTTTCACCAATCTTTTTAATTCCATGTCTCAACTCTTTTCTACCATGCTTAAAATTACTATTACTAGACATTTTTAATACTAATAAATTTATAGTTTAAATTTGGTGATGATTGTATTTGGGGTCTTTAAAGTAACTTTTATGTGATGAGATAGCAAAGTTAATAAAATATATTTTAAAAAAAAAAAATAAATAATAATATTTCATATTTGTTTAATACTAAAAAGAAAAAATAAAGAAAATAAAAAAATAAAAAAAAAGCAATTTCTCGGATTTAAAATACACAATCACATGATCCGATTTCTAATTTTTTTTTCAAGAAAAAAATTATTAACCGGAGTTTTGTATCATTTTTTTTCCCAAGTTCTTATCATAAATTTTTTTATAAGGTTCTATAAACTTGTTTTTTACAGAAATAACGAACATTTAAATGTTTCTGTGATATTTAATATTTAAATTTTAGTCAAAATTTAAAAACAGTTTAAGTAAACAAAGATAAAGGTAATGTTTATTGTAAAATCAACTGTTTAATCAAATACAAACTATTACGCGTTTCAAAAGCTTTAAATATGAAACATTTTTCTTGTTAGGTCATCTCTCCCATAAACATTGAATCGAGAGAAAAAAAATTTTTTTTTCGCGAAAATACAAAAAAATTTCTATTTCTTCACCAAAAATTTTCGACAAACTTTGATGTTACGGGGCATTTTTTTTTTTATATAATTTTTTCTTTTTTCTTTTAGAAAACAACCATCAACATACAATTCTTTAGAAAACAGAAAACTTATTAAATAAAAAGAAATACCAAAGAATTGAACCTTTTATTATAAACTGATATTATCCAGAAAGTTTATAATAAAAATAAAACAATTAAACCTTCCATTAATCAATCAAACAATTTAAAACCTAGAAAAAATAACTTATTTTTTATTAAAGTCATTTTCTCTTTTAGAAAAACTTAACAATTTTTTACTTTAATTAATACATTCAAGTTTTTTTTTTTTTTTTTAAATTAAAAAAAAGAACATAAACCATAACAATTTTAATAATGGAAAACTCTAAAAATATAGATAAATACAATAGTGATATAAAAAAACTCATACCTGATCCACCTCCAATTATCTCTGAAAGTTTTGATGAAAATATTAATAAACAGTTAGAAGATAATCTTATAAATATGAGTTCAAGAAAAGATATTAAAAAAAAAAGAAAACTTCATCAAATTGTCAGGGTTCTTTTTACTACAATATATTTACTGAATATCATAATATCTATACCTATATCTTTTCAAATTGGTGGTATCGATTGTGGATTATGCTTCACTATAACTATATTTTTAATTTATTTCTCATTAGCAACTTTCAAATTTGTATTTTTTAATAAAAAGTCTCCAAAACTTTACAACAATTGGCTAAGATTAATGTATTATCTACAGCTATTTTATATCCCTCCTTTGTTGATGATATGTTTGTCATTATTTGATAAAGATAATGGAATAAGAGGAGAATTGAGTAATGATACAGAAAACACTGATGGAGAATTAAATATAATGCTACTCTCAAAGACTCTAGTCTTTCTTCATAACATTATTTTAAATGACATTTGGCCTATCTATGTTCATGTTATTGACATTTGGAGATGGTTGATTCTCCACTCAACACCTTATTTTACTTTATTAGAAGGTATATTTGTAATACTATTCATCCAAACTGTAGGTCAATTCTACAAGATTTTAAAACAACCTTATAATGCTGTAACTACAAAAACTGCTCCTTTGAGCTCAAATGTTTTAAGATCGAATGGAAATAGCCAACATAAATTTAAAAAATTTGATAATAACAATAATAAAAGCAGCACTACTAGTAATAATACCACTGATAGTGATTCTACAAAGGATAGTCCTGCATTGAAAGCTGAAACTTTACAAGCAGATATCATGAAAACATCTGTGAGTGTTGATTTGAATGAAGAAGAAGATTCTTCAGAAGACGAAGATGATGATTTAAGATCTATAGCTTCTGTTCAAGACTTTAATTATTATAATAACGAAAATGGTGAAGCTGTTTATATCCAGAAGGATGAGGAAAAATCTTCCATTTACAATATTCTAGGTTTAATTGCTTCATCTTTTTTAATCACCCTTTCCATTTATTACCTTTACAAGATTTATATCTTACCTAATTTCACATTAAATGCTATTGAAGCTACTTTAATTGGTATTTTTTTTGCATTAGCAGTCATCATTGGAATTTATGGTATTGTCTCAAAACGTGGTAGTGTTTTGGAAAGTAGTTTATTATTTGCTTACTTGGTAAGATGCATTTATCAAATCAACCCTGTTTTAAGTGATTCTGCAATGTGGGATATAATGGAAAAATTAAATGAAACTTGGCAACAACAAATGGTTGTTCTTCAAAATAATAATTTGAATTACAATATAAAAAACTTTTTTTCATCCTCTCACCACTACACTCCTAATGATAACAACTTGTTGGGAAGATTTATAAACCACACTTTATCAAAAGTCATGTTTTATCATAAATCTGAAGATAAAAGAAATTTTGTAGATTTGGCGGCTGTTTTTGTTATGAACATTTTACCAAAATCTATTATATCCGTTTATAAGATTTCTTCCAATTTGATAAAACAGAGTTTCACTCCAAGTGTAGCTACAAACTTGACTTTTAGATTATTAGTTTATTACTCAGCTACTAGAATCATTCCAACTTTGAGTACTAACAAATTCACAAATAAGTCAAAAGATATCATAGGAAATGTTACAGCACCAAGCCATTTATCAACTCAAAGTGTTCTTCTAAGTCCAAAGGATCATAATCCAAAATTAGATAAAGAAATTGATGAATTAGTCAAAGATAATTTATCAAGAACACCATCCCTTCAAAGTTTACAATCATTTGCTGCAAACTCTAATGAAGCTGTTAATGAATTAGATTCTCCAAATTTAAGAGAAACAGAAGGATCAGTTGATAATCAAGATAACAAAGAGTCTGATGATCAAGGCAGTATTACAGAATTGATATACGTTTACTCACCATGTATATTGATAGCAATGTATACCCATTTGACATTACAATACTGTAAGGATAACGGTGATGGTAACTTTATAGAGGACAAATTATGTATTTGGGGAGATGAATGTATACCTAATGTTATCAAATTAGTCCTAAACAAATTCAACGTCACAGACTTAGACACTTCTGGAACAGTTCATGATGGTATCTGGGTTGACAACTGGGCTTTTTGGAATTGGGTCAACATTTTATTCTACCTTGTTTTATACTTCTTTGAATTACAAAACTAAAATTTTTAGTAAAGTAATTAGCATACAATTGAATTTTTATTTTTAAAAAAAAAAAAGTGAAGGAAATTAACGAAAGCTATACAAGAATTTGGATTAAGACATAGGCAAGAAAGAAAAAAATTATTATATATCATTAGAATCTTTTTATTTTATTTACATTTTTTTTAAATTTATAAAATCAGATCATTTATAGCAAAGTCTCGTCCCCGCACGTCTTTTTGAGCGGTGCTCTGAGCTTGACTCTATGTTTGCGTAAATATTTCATCATATTTATAATTTAAAAAAAAAAAAAAATTCAATCTGGTATATTTGACTACACATTTTGGTCATGAAAAAACACACCAAACAGACTGTTGCTGAAAAAAATAAATATAATATTTATTTGAAAACAGTCTTCGTGGGAAAAAAGTAAGCTCCATTGCGTTAAACATAGAAAACCTCACGGTCATTCTACATCAATTGTCATAACTATGGTTTAACTTTTTATATGAAAAAAGTCTTTATCAAAGTGAATTTAACAATATACACCCACCTATTGAAGAAATTGCATCTCCCTGAAAGTACTATACAATTTCAACAGAGGGAAAGAAGATAATAACTTTTTAATTTAAAAAAAAATTATTACCTAATAGAGTTTAAATAATTGAATAATAGCAATATCATATAATTGTTTAAATCTCTGTTATGTTTTCCATAAAAGATTTACAGGATCGGAGACTTTCTACCCAAAGCAATTGAAAGATAAAAAAATATCTTATTTGCAAGCTTCGATCGACAATTCTCCCCACAAAAACTGTTTGGTTTTATTAAATTTAAAAAGTATTTTTTTTAAAGAAGAAGAAAAAACTATAATTCGTTAAACATTTTTTAATTTTTTTCTAGATGAAATATTTTTCCTTCAATCATTCATTTAAATACTTTCTGGTATTAAAAATTTTTTTTTTTTTTTTTTTTTTTTGGTAATGCAGAAGT
>LXPE01000072.1:0-12645 GCA_001664025.1 Hanseniaspora valbyensis NRRL Y-1626
TTAATAATACCTGATTGTGAGGATTATGCTGCTTTATTGTCTGTTTCTAAAATATTGGATGCTTGTATTGATTTAGAAGAATCAAAAACTGCTTTTGAAAATGCCGGTGGATATACATTTTTGAAAAACAGATTAAATAAAGAAATTGATTTTTGTATAGACAACCCAAATATAAATGCAGGTGTGGAATATTATACTAAAGTTTCTCATACTGTGCCCTTCAAACAAATTTCTTTTTTGAGTGGGCTTGCATCACTGTTTTCAAAAATTATAGAAGTTGATTCAAGTGATAGAGTTAATACTTTATTGGACAGTTCAATTTTAAATACTTTGAACAAAATACTTTTAAATAGAAATATTTTTGGATTAACTTTACTTTCAAAGGTTTTAAACATTATTCAAATTTTATTAAATAAAGATATTGTTTTTTTTAAAATTCTTCATGAAGCTGGGACAATATCTATTGTTTTGGATAACTTCCAAGACTTTGTTGGTCCGTTGTCAGATTTATTATGTGTTTTACCACAAATTGTATCTGCTATTTGTTTAAACAAAGATGGGTTACAAAAAGTTATATCCAAAAACATTTTACAATATTTATTTGAACCTTTGAAAAATGTTGAATTAGCAAAACTTTTACTCTTTGATTTGGATATCGATTACGTAGGTGGTTTAGAAGAAATGTATAACAATCATCCAGAGCTACAAAAATATTTAGAGGATGAATTTTTATATGTTTTGAATGAGTTTGATAGAGGTGAATATGAAAAAAACCTGTTTACGGAAGATAAAAATGGTAACTATTTTGATAGTAATTCTGAAAATTGGAACATTAAAAATATTCCGGACTCTTTAGCTTTAGTTGACGATTATACAAATGTTGTTATTTTAAATAAAATGACTATTATGACTTTATGGGATTGCAGTTGGAGCAGAGTAATCCAAAATATAGACATTGAATTTGTATTGAAAAGCATATTTAAAGAAGGTATTCCGTTTTTATTCACATCTTCCGAAACTTATAATACAATTATTGGTATTTTCCAGAGTGAGGAGTTATTGAATAAAGAAAAAACTTTAAAAGCCTTTATAGAAATTATAAACTATTGCCTAGCAAACATAACTGAATTTTTAAATTATGATAATCAAAGATCATTTTTTTTAAATGCTTCTAAAGATGAAATATTGAAAGTATCTAATAGTTTAAATCTGTTGTGTTCAGTATTAAATGTCTTTTCGGATGTAGTTTTTGATTATAGTGGATTTTTCTGTTTGAAAGTTGAAGCACTAAAAATGGTAGATGAAGAAAATGAAAAAGAATTATTTAAAACCTTCTTGTTATTGGCAAAATTATTCTCTAAAACTTTAAGAGAAAATACTTTACTTCAAGATTCTTTACTTCCTCAGCAAGATTCAGACACAATACCAATGAAAGATTATTTCATTGGCACTATAAAAGACAAAAATTTGGACAACAATGTTTTTAAAGAATCATTTTTAAATAATATCTTTATGGTTAGAACATGGTTCAATGGAATTCAATTTAACTCAGGTTTCTTCTTCAAAGATGTTTTAGGAGCTTTAAAACTTGGATCAAAAAATTTAAAAGGTATTGAAACTTTTAATAAAATTGAAAATATGGAAACAGTTATGATAAACGTAATAAATATTTTAAATTTCTTAGTTGAAGAAGGTGAATCTCATGAAATTTTAGTTGGATTACATCATTTGGAGAATATTTTATTAAAAAATAATATTTTTTCCAGAGAAAAGAATAAATGTATTGAATTTCCAACAGCAACTTTGTTTTATAGATTTAAAGGTAATGAATTAATATTTAAAATTGTTATGAAAATGATATCTTTAATGGCAAGTAGAGTTGATATTGTGTTTATTGATATTGATGTTCATTTTATTGATTGTGATGACAAAATAATTTATAACAAAGATATTAAAAGTATACCTCCTTTAGTGTTACACTACTGTTTAAATTTATTAACTTGGACTACAAGATTTGAAAAAGAAGAATTAGAACAAAATCAGTTTGAAGAATTATTTAAAAATATTACAATTGATTCTTCTACCTATTGTGATGAATTGATAGTTCAAACAAAAACTTTGAACTCTTTTGAGCTAAAAAAATTATTTGAAAAAAAAAAATTGTTAGAGTTTATATTGAATAAAGATAGAAAGTTAACTGATAATTCTCTCAATAGCATTTTGGAATTCATTTTATCAATGGTTGGTGTTAAAGAAATAATATCTGATAACAAAGATATACCATTTTTGCATTCTGGTTATACAAACTATTTCAAAGCTTTTAGAGAAGCTATTCAAAGACCAGATGAGATTACTGATGATGATTTATGGAAAAAAGTTTTTGAACATTTGGTTTATTCTTATGAAAATGATCAAAGTGGTAATCTAGAATTGATATTAGATTCCAACAAGTACTCTAGCTCTTTAAAAACTCTAACTGATGACTTTGAAAACTTTAGATCTAAGCCTCTTCCACTTGTCAGTACATATTATCCAAATGATGTCAACAAAACTGATAATTTATTGTTAAATAATGTCAAATCATTTTTAACAAATACAGACACCAATGATAAAATAGATATTAAATGTGAATTGTTAAAGTTATATCCAAACTGTAAAACCAAAATAGAGGAGTTTTATAACACCATTAATGAACTTTTAACAAAGAATTAGGTAAAAATTAACATTTAATACTGCTGTCTAATATTTTGACTTAACTTACAATTCCTAAATTTCTTATAAGCAGTATGACTCTCTTAAAATCAGTGGTTGTGCTTATAAGTTATATACTTAATTACATATATAAACATAAACTCTAGAGAATTCAAAAGTGAAAGAAAAAGAATTCATTTAACTAATTATTCTTTTTCCTTACTAAATCTACTTACATCCTTTTTTTTTTTTAATTCTTACGATCTTTGTTTCAGGTCAAATATAACACTAGTATTTTTTTTTTATTTTTTTTTTAATTGAATTTGTATCTTACCCTGTCACATTATTTATTAACATGTTTTTATCATTTTTTTTTTATTTTTTTTTTAATTGAATTTGTATCTTACCCTGTCACATTATTTATTAACATGTTTTTATCATTTTTTTTTCTCTCTCTTATCACAATTCTCTAACTCTCTTGTATATATAACTATTCAATTTTATTTGTTTTTAAAACTTGAGCTTCTTCTTCACATCTCTTTTCCCAATCTTTTCTTTCTTCACTCAAACTTTTACTACCTCTATAAGAAGAATCTTTAATGCAAAAGAATTTACTAACTTCCCAAGTCATCATCCAATCACAGATTCCTAATCTTCTGATATATTGAATAACAACAAAGTATGATGATCCTAAAAATAATCCTAATGATACACCAACACTTACTTGCTTAGTACTATGATACCCCAAATAAACTCTAGAAAAAGCAACTAACCCAGTAGACACAATCAATAAGAGCAAACCTAAATATTTGCATAATAATCCTTTAATGCTTTTATCAAATCTCCAAAAGAACAAAACTCTTAAAATCATGTAACCAGTCAAAAAACCCATAAATTGTGAGTGAGCAGATGGCATTCCGTATCCTGATCTATTGCTATTTTTTTGAAATGATGATTCATTTGCAAATAGACCTAAAGGTCTTTTCTCTTTTACAATGTTTTTGACAATATTGTTGATTATATCATTGACTACATGTCCTGCAGCTAGTATGCATGATTCTAATTCTCTAGTAGTAATAAACCATGAGAATATGAAAACCATGACAAATATTGGAAGAAGAGTGAAATATACTAAGCCAAAAGATAGTATGTCATCTGAATTGTATAACACAAAGGTGTCATCAAAAGGTATTAAATTTTTATGCAAGGAAGAACCATCCATTTTTTTCAAGATCTTGTATATATATATATGTATATATAAATAAATATATGAAAGGTAAAAGAAGAGATAGAAAATCACTATTCTATGATTTGTTTGGTTCTTTGTCTCAGAATATGATAATAATTTATATATATTCTCTTTGTGTGTGTAACTTCTTTTTTTTTTTTTCACTTTTGTTTATAAAAAAAAAAAAAAAAAATTTAAGTACCAACAAAATGTTTCACGCGTTATTATATTTTCCAAAAGGTTTAATTTTCTTTTAACCACTTCCGATAGAATATATATATATATATACCATTTATACATCATATTAAAATTATTATTCAGAGATTTTAGTGTTTTTTTGTTTCTTCAAATATACATATTATCGTTAAATATTTATTATATATACTTGTATATAAATTATAATAGTGATTGTTGAATTCTATGTTGATTGCTAGTCCATAAAGCAGACTCAATAGTGGTATTAGAAAATTGTTGTCTTTGAGTCAAGAAATAGTTGATGAAATCTACTACCCATTGTTTAGTAATGAAATGTTTAAATACACCGTTTGGATACATCATAGAGATATCACCAACCAATCCTATAGCTGATCTTAAGACATATTCTTTATCTTCCATATAAAATGCTCTTTCCATATAAATAGATTCAATCAAATCAAACATACTTGGAATATAATCACCAACTAATTCTGGTGCATCGACGAAACCGGCAATTATACCAACATAACAATCCAAAATAGCAGCATGTAAGTTCAAAAAGTACTTGAAAGTATCATAATTGCTAGTACCAACTTCATCTTGTTCATTTCTTTCTTTCAAGCTTGTCAAAAACTTATTGTTACACAAGCCAGCAATATCACTTAAATATGGTTGGAAAAGAGTTCCCAGACTAGTAGCTATCTCTCCAATAGTAGAAATCACTTGTAAGATAACATCATTAGTGGCTATTTCTGATTGAATAATTTCACCCAATTTAGAAATTAGTTGTTGACCAAATTCATTGAAATCTGTACCTAAACCAGAGGCAACATCACCGATCAAACCCACACAAGCAACACAGGCTTGAGTGTCTGGTTTAGAAAGAGCAACAGCCATGTATGGTGCAAATTGTTGTAAGTAAGCTTTAAAATCAGAGCCTAGACAGAAAGTCATTGATGATAGACAATAAAAGACATCCTCTTCAATATATTCATCATCGTATTTTTTACCTTGTTCTAATAATGTTACAAAATTGTTACAAAGAGATGGAATCAAAGCAACAATTTGTTGTCTAGGTAAGTTTCTTATACAAGTGGATAGAATACTCAAAACACTAGATTTGTATTCATTAGCAATCATCTTTTGATGAGCAGTTGCATGAGTCAAATCTGTGCTGATTAATCCTAATAATTTATTCAAAGCCATGTTAAAGATTGCAAGACCGGTCTCTTGATTACTTTCATTCAAATTTTCTATAATACTGGTCAAAGCAGCAAATGCTGAGGATCTACATGAATATTCATTTTCATTAGAGTTATCATTAACAATTATCATCAATTGTTCAACAATCACTGGATAGTTGACATTCAAAATTTTACTATACTCACTCAAATTATCCAAAGATACTCTTTCAATCAAATTCATTAATGACCAACAACAATTTGTTATGATTCTTGGATGGTCCTTAAACCCTAGTAATAAAGCTTGAACAATATTTGGTAAATCATTTGAAGTGATTGCATCAATAGCAAATTCAATAATTCTACCAATACACCAAGAGACAGTTTCTTTGACTTGAACAGAGTTATTTTCCATCAACATCAAGATAGGCTGTAAAGCTTGAGATACTATATTGTTCAATTCATTAGGATCTGGTCCATCAAGAATACATCCGAAAGCCATAATGGCAGCTTCTTTATTTCTCCAGTTGTCAATAGATAAATTTTGTTGAACAAACATCAATACTAATTCCATAATGTAGTTACCACAGTTATTAGCAAATAATTGCAAACAGGCACCAGCACTCATAGTGACATCCCATTCATTACTTTCAAAATCTTCTTCTTCATCAATATCATCACCTTTAATCAATAAATTTAAAATTATTGGAATTAAATCATTAATTGCAGACAAAGAAAAATTGTAATTGATAAGTTTTGGATCATTTTGTAAAGCTGTTTCAACATTAGGATACTGTTCTAAAGAAACTTTCAAATCAATTTCTTCTTCACAAATGGTTGACCATAATTCCACAATTAAAGATTTGACTTTCTTGTCTTCATTTGGATCTTTCAAACCATTAACTGCCAACATATAAATTGCTTGTTCCATATAAGGTTTCATGTAATAGTAATAATGAGACATGACTTTACAAAGACAACCAAAAGCAGCAATTTTCAAATCAATAACTGGAGATTGAGTCATCTCACAAACAACTTGCATTAAGAAATTTCTTTCTTGATCTCTAGCCATATTTTCATCAATGAAATCTAGAGCATCAATTAAAGAGTTTATAGCTGTCAATTTTATAGTAGGATCATTAGAATTGGTATCTTGGCAACCTTGAACTAAACCTGTCAAGATAGAGTCAGAGTTCATTCTCAAGTTTGTTACCAGTTTAGCATCATTACTAGTGATACCTTGTTCACAAATATAACCAATACACAATAAAGAGGCTCTTTTCAATAACTCATTAGTGTTTGTATTGGCAGTATTGTTTACAAGAGTAGGTAACAAATTCCAGGTGTTTGCACCCAATTCATGGAAAGCGATTGCAGCAATGGCTTGGGAACTACTATTGGCAACTTTTGGTAATTTACTACTTAAAGCAATCAAAACATTTTCTTTAATTTGGTCTCTGATATCATCTCCAATTTGGAACCATTTCAATTGAAATTTTTTATTTAAATTTGTATTGTTTTTAGAAGAGATTAAGTTATTTTTTAACAAAATACTTGCTAAAACTCTAATATCTGGATGGTTTATACTTTCATCAGCGATTATTGAAGATAACAAGTAGTAAAATTGAGGGTATGCTTGTGATTCTAAGATTCCTGACATAGTAGCTTCACTAGGAGCTCTTATATTGTGGTCTGGAGATAAAGAGTTCATCAATAAAGTAACCATGTTTGGAATAGTTAGTTGAGATGCAATGAATGCAGGATCTGTCATATTAGGTAAAATTTCATTGACTTGAGACATCTTTATGTATATTTATTTAGTATTATTAGTATTATTTATTATATGTTTAAAATTATGTTTGGTTATTTATTTATATATTAATATTATTTTTTTTAAAAAAAAAAACAAGGGAAGAGGAAGAAATTCGTTATATACTTTTTTTTAAACAATACAAAATTTTTATGCTAAAAGATATATTACTATAAATTGGTGTTTTCTAGTTTAAATATAAATATTTTAAAAAAAAAGACTTTTTTCAATTAAAAGTAATTGTTTATAGTTTTAAATATATATTGGTTTCTTTAGAGGTAATATATGGAGTTTTTTCAAAATAATTTATAAATAAAAATTTTCTAATTTTATTTTTTGTAAATTGCTTCTTTTTTATATTTGCCACCAAAAAAAAAAAAAGTTTACAAATTTTTTATTTTTTGTTTTTTTGCTTTGCACTTTGTATTAAATTTTTTTTTTTGGTGTTTTTTTTTTGTTCACCAAAGTTGGGTAAAAAAAAAAAATAAAAAAATCCATCTCATAAAATTACACCAATTTTCACTTCTTTAGAAAAAAATTTTCATCGGATATAAGTATATATATATATTTGATAATTCATAAGAGAGAAAGAGAGAGAAAAAGAAAAAAAAAGAAACTTTTTTTCATTTTATTATTATTATTATTATTATTATTTAAATTATATATTGATTTATTTGATTCTTCTTATATACTCTATAGTTATTATTGTTAAAGTATAAATATTTACTATATTTTGGTCACATGGGTATTTCAAAAAATTTAACTAACTTCTGTGTTTTTTTTTTTTTCATAGCTCTTTTAAAGAATCCATCTATTATTTATATATTTAAAAATCAAAAAAACTGTAAACCAAACAATACAATATATCTCTAATATAAACCAAACACCTCATTCTCTTACTAATAATGGTCAGACTTAAAAACAGATACATTTTATTTGAAATACTATATCCTCCTACAGGAGAAACTTTATCTGAAAACATAATTCTTCAGCATAGACATCAAAAAAATAATGAAAAATTAAATATCACATCCAAAATGATCGTTTATGAATTGAAGAAAATGATAAGGATTTATCTTGGAGATCAGGGGCTTGCAAAAGCGAATATAATGTTACAAATGAAATACTTTAATAGTACAACTTCAATGGGAATACTGAAATGTTCTTTTGATTTTTATAAAATTGTCATATTGGGGTTATCAATGATTCAACAACTAAGTACAGGTGGAGATAATGGATCTTTTATAAAAGGAATGTTTATAAATGTTTTAAAATTGTCAGCTACTATTAAAAAAGTAGAGGAATTTGGGATTGAAAGAAATAAAAAATTGATCAAAAGAATCAATTTTGCTCAAAGAAAAAATAACAATTTAAATATTGATTTTGAAAGTGTTGATAAAAGTATAATAATACAGATTTTTTAAAGAGTACAAGTGATTTAGTAAATATAAGAGATACAGAGGATACAAATAATGAATGGTAAAAAAAAAAAAAAAAAACTGATCTTACAAATATATTCATATATATATATATATATATAACTTTATAAAAACATGATTATTCAGATTCCGAATCTTCAATGTTTTCAAGAGTATTATCATTTCTTCTTCTCCCATGACCTTCAAATCTTGAACCAATTTTGGAATTTTGAAATCTGGATCTAGGATTATTTGCTTGCTCAAGTCTAGATTGAACTATTCTTAAAGTTTGTTCTTTTTTAATTTCTTCTGCTTCTTTCTCTCGTTTCTCTTTCAATTGAGACATTTTTTCATTATGTTTAAATTCTAAATCATTCATTATATTATTCATAGTTTCAGCATTGGCTTGAGTTTTTCCAGATAAATTAGTTGGTTTAGCAACTTTGTTTGCAAATGCCTTTTCTAATGGATTTATGACATCAGTTCTGAAACTATATTGAGATATACTTTCAGGAATATCTTTTGCTTTCACATTAGTCAATTTTAATTTTTTGTTACTCTTTGAAGATAAAGGTTGAGAATAAGTTATGTTTTCAATGATATCTACGTTCTCCTCAGAAGTATATTTTCTTTTATTCTTTTTTTCTGTGTTTGGTTTTAATGGATCAAAATGACTATTGTTCTTGTCACTATTAGTTGTCGAACTGTTTGGTCTTTTGTTTTTATCTGTTTTTAATAAGGATATTATCTTCATTGTTTCAATCTCACATTCTTTAATATCTTCAGTTTTAGGAAATGGTACTCTATAATCTGGATCAATGGTTCTTTTAAATCCATGAAGATGCGATGTTCTTTTTTTTTCTTTATTATAATCATTCAAAACTTCATTAAAAATATTATAAAGAGTTTTGTTAAATTTGATAACATCTTGTTCATTTTCGCCAGTAGAATGTATTGGTTCTGGTAGTTTTGAACTTAACATTGGAACAAAATAGTAAAAAAATAAATTTATATATTAATTAAAGTACTTAATGGTAATAGTCTGTTCTTTTTTTTTTTTTTTAATGTTTATATACTTTGGTTATTTCTATATAATCTTCTACATTATTTATCTAATTTACAATTTTCTTTTAAAAAAAAAAAAAAAAAGGTCATATACTAATTCAATTTATCTCCGATAAAATCATATTTTCATTTTTTATTTAAAAAAAAAAAAGTTTATTGTGTAATCAAATCGTTAGAATGCTTGAAGGCAAATCCTTCCATTTGTTTAAGTTTATTAAATGGAGATTGCTTTATGGTTGTAATATTAGTAATGTAATTTGGAGAGAGCATTGGGTAATGTAAAACAGCAGGCTTTGTGTACCAACCTTGTCTTGTAGGAATTGGATCTTCATTCTTCATTGGATATTTTGCAACACCTGTGAATCTAACTTTTTGACCTACTATTCCATTTTCCTCTAATTCCTCAGTGACACTTAAATTATCCATAGAATTTTTCAATTGTCTTATTCCATTATGATTATTTACAGAAGATGATCTTGATCTTGATTTAGTGACTATAGGATTATTATTGTTGAACGATGATGATCTTGATCTAGATTTCACAGCAGCACCATTACTTCCATTTGAAACTGATGGTGTCCTTGATAATGATTTTGAAGTTGTAGAATTTGTGAGAGTTTCTGAAGAAGATGTTTTTGAAGAAACTTTAACAGTGGAACTGTTACTATTTACTGATGAAGATCTAGTTCTGGAAAGTTTCTTAGAAAAGAGAGAATTACTGGATGAATTATCTTTCTTTAAATTTTTATTATCATTGCTTTGCATGCTATCAATAGAAGAGATTTTTTGAAGATTGGCTTTTGATTGATTGGTTAATGAATTTGATCTACTGCTAGCATTTGAAGATGAAGTAGAGGAGGAAGATAAACTACCTGCTGATTTTATCATTTTAGCATTTAAAGCAGCAGTATCTTCCATATAAGCTAAATCACTAGAAGTTCTGTATATTTTATTTCTTTTGTTTGCTTCAAAACTATTCATTCTTTGGGGATTGTAATTGTATGAAACTTTCTTTCCATTTGAATCGTTTTTCTTAACTCCATTTTCATTATTGATTACAGCTTGCTCAAAATAACTAGTCACACGTTTACCTTGTTTTAAATTATTACTATCATCATTTTTAGAACCAATAATTGCAATACCATCTGTTGTGGATTCCAAATTGGATAAAAGATCTTTAATCAATGAATGTAAACTGAAAAATTGATGTTGTAAGAAATCAATATATTTTTCTTTTAAACCTGCTATAACATTATTGGATTGATTAACAATCATACTATTCTCAACACAAAATGAAATTACTAAATTGGTAATCGGTTTCATTAATTTAGATTCAAGTGATTCAATGGTGGATGAAATATTCTCAAAATCTTCAGTATTAGAAACTTTGGAAGTAAATGTAGTATCCTTTAAAAGAAAATTATTTGTCTTATAAAACTGTTTCAAAACATTTGCTAATATATTGATATATCTCAATTGTATCAATAATACAAAATATATTTTATGTAACAAATAATGATCATCTTTAAAAGACATAATTTCTAGATCAACATATTTACTAATATCTTTTTTAAATATTTTGGCTATAGTTACTGAAATATTTTGTAAAATTTGGGTCCCCATTATTAAATGATGTTCCTGTGTAGATTCAGTTTCAAAATCCTCTAAAACCATTGCCAATTCCGGAATCAAATTATAAATATTTTCAAAGTTACATAAACTAGAACAATATCTATCAAGTTTAAAAATGGCATCATTATTCATTTTATTGTTGATGATATTGTTTCTTTTGTTTATTAAATATAACTCATTTTCAATAATTTTATGACAGCTTTTTAGTAGTTTAAATTGATAATCTTTATCATAAAATTTATTCTTATATTCATCAAAGTTTTCAATGGACATATCAGGAGCAGAGACGTCTATAATGAATTCATTGTTATTTGCATCATTTTCAAAAATATCTTTTATTTTGACTAATTTGTTGCACATTAACAATTGAATTCTTTTTTTCAAAATTTTTGAATTATTAAGATCAAAAGTGTATAATAATGTAGCGATAACTGATGAAATCATAATCACATCATGATCATTATCTTCCTCTTCATCTTCGAAAGAAGCAATAACATCTTCTAATGTATTCTTGCAATTATAAAGTAGTTTCAAAGACTGATATGTCAGTAATTGATTACAATCTTTGTATTCAAATATCTCTTTTTTGTATAAAGAATTTTTATTCTTATTAGTTATAGCTTTTGAAGCAGCATTTGTTATTAATTTTAAGTTCAAGTTATTGTTTTCATCTCTATTAACAGAACTAGATCTGCTACGTCTCATAATTGATAAGTTGGAAAAAGATAAAAAGTACTTATTTGTATATTTTTGTTGTGTTGTTTATCCCCTTTAAATTAATTACAGCTGAGAGAAAAAAGGGGTGTTTTTGTTTTTTTTGGTTATTTTGTGTAGGGTGTGGTTAATATCCAAATCAATGAATAAAAAAAACTAAAAGAAAGAAGTGAATAATAACTTATTAAATATAAAATTATATCAATATATAATTAAAAGATCGATGTTTTAGGTGATTCTTTTTTGTTTTTAAAAATCATTTACATTTATCTTAAGCTTTGAATTGTTTTAATTATTTTTTTTTTTTTGATTTGCCTCCTTTCTAATTTTTTACATTTCCCGCATGCTTTCCTTTTTTTTTTTTTTAATTTTTCTACTGTGTTCTATATAGGGGGGGAAAAAAAATATATATATATAAACTAAGCGATACAAGAATATTATTATTAAAGTTAACCCCATTTCTGTTGAAAATGGATTATAAAGCCGATATCACATGGGCTATAACTATTAAGCTGATGACAAAATATCGAATATTGTTATTTTAATTATTTTAAAAAAGAGTACAATACCTTACTATGTACAACTATATATAATTTTATTTACAAATCTTTAAACCAATACCAATGGTTTTTTTCTTTCAAGTTCAATTGATAGTTTTGTATTTGTCTTTTTTTAAATTCCACTATCAAGTTTGTTCTAGTTTGTTAATAG
>LXPE01000073.1:0-12039 GCA_001664025.1 Hanseniaspora valbyensis NRRL Y-1626
AAATATTAATATTGATAAAGTATACAACAACTTAATGATCTAAATTATTTAAAGATATGTATGATAGATTTAATGAACAATGATGATAAATATATTAATAGATATATTTTTATTTTTTTATATTCTATGAAAATTTGTATTAAACATAGTTTTTGTATCACGCTTTAGTTTAGTAAATAAAAATGTAAGCATGCTTTCGCATTTATATTTCCTTATTTTAAAAACTATATGGTTTATGATTGGTTTATTTTTTATATACGTTTAGTGTCAATTTTCCTCTTGTAAAAAAATAATAATAATAATAATAATAATAATACGAAGAAGCAAAATAGGAGCAAAGGGGAAATAAAAATAATAATACAAATTTTTTGCATGTGTGTGTGTTTTTTATTTTTTTTTTTTTAACTTCTTCTGCCTTAAACAACCCCGCCGAAAACGGATTTTTTCACTTTAAAATTTTTTCTCAAGGGAATGAAGTCATCTTTTTATGACTCAATTGATGATATTTTTGGTAGAGAAATAAATTTTTTTTTTTTAGTAAAAATAAAAAAAAAATTTTCTTTCTGTTTATAAAAAGGGAGACATAAATTTTTTTTAATTTTACTCATCATTATATGATTAATTAAAAATAAATTAAATTAATATATTTAAAAAAAAAATAAACAATTAAATAAATATATTTTTTATAACAAACCGTAAACAAAATTATTAATAGATATGTCAGAAAGACACACTTTGAGAGATGCAGGATCTCTTATCTTACCATCTTCTAAGAACAAAATCTTAGTTGCTAACAGAGGTGAAATTCCTATCAGAATTTTCAGAACTGCTCATGAATTGTCCATGTCTACAGTTGCTATCTACTCAAAGGAAGATAGATTATCTATGCACAGATTGAAAGCTGATGAATCTTATTTGATTGAAGGTGATACACCAGTCGGTTCTTATTTGAACATTGATAACATCATCAAGATTGCTAAGGAACATGATGTTAACTTCATTCACCCTGGTTACGGTTTCTTGTCAGAAAACTCTGAATTAGCCAGAAAATGTATTGAAAATGACATCATTTGGATTGGTCCTGATCCAGAAATCATTGATTCTGTCGGTGATAAGGTCGCTGCTAGACATCTAGCTGATAGAGCTAAAGTTCCAACTGTTCCAGGTACTCCAGGTCCAGTTGAAACTGCTGAAGAAGCTGAAAAGTTTGTTGAAGAATATGGTTATCCAGTCATTATCAAAGCTGCTTTCGGTGGTGGTGGTAGAGGTATGAGAGTTGTAAGAGAAGGTGAATCTGTTGCAGAAGCCTTTGAAAGAGCCACTTCTGAAGCTGTTGCCTCTTTCGGTAACGGTACTTGTTTTGTTGAAAGATTCTTGGACAAGCCAAAACATATTGAAGTTCAATTGTTAGCTGATAGATATGGTAATGTTGTCCATTTGTTTGAAAGAGATTGTTCTGTTCAAAGAAGACATCAAAAAGTTGTTGAAGTTGCTCCAGCCAAGACCTTATCTAAGGAATTGAGAGACAACATCTTAAAAGATGCAGTCAAATTAGCTAAAACTGCTGGTTACCAAAATGCTGGTACTGCTGAATTTTTGGTTGATAACCAAGGTAGACATTACTTCATTGAAATCAATCCAAGAATTCAAGTTGAACATACCATCACTGAAGAAATTACTGGTATTGATCTTGTTGCTTGTCAAATCCAAATTGCTGCTGGTGCTTCTTTAGAAGAATTAGGTTTGTCTCAAGAAAACATCACTACTAGAGGATTTGCTATTCAATGTAGAATCACTACTGAAGACCCAGCTAAGAATTTCCAACCAGATACTGGTAGATTAGAAGTTTACAGATCTGCTGGTGGTAATGGTGTTAGATTGGATGGTGGTAACTCTTATGCTGGTGCCATTATCTCTCCTCATTATGATTCGATGTTGGTTAAATGTTCTTGCTCTGCTTCTACTTATGAAATGACTAGAAGAAAAATGTTGAGAGCTTTAATTGAATTCAGAATCAGAGGTGTCAAGACTAACATTCCTTTCTTGTTAACTTTACTGACTCATAATGTCTTTATTGAAGGTAACTATTGGACCACTTTTATTGATGATACTCCAGAATTATTCCAAATGCATTTGTCTCAAAACAGAGCTCAAAAGCTGTTGCACTACTTAGCTGATTTAATGGTTAATGGTTCTTCTATTAAAGGTCAAGTTGGTTTACCAAAATTATTGAGTGACCCAATCATTCCAGAATTAGACAATGCCCCAGCCATTACTCCAGAATCCATTTCCGGATTACAAGGTTGGAGACAAATATTGTTGGCTGAAGGTCCAGCCGGTTTCGCTAAAAGAGTAAGAGATTTCAAAGGTACTTTGATCATGGATACTACTTGGAGAGATGCCCATCAATCCTTGTTAGCTACAAGAGTTAGAACTGTTGATTTAGCCGCTATTGCTCCAACTACTGCTGTTGCTTTGAACGGTGCTTTCGCTTTAGAATGTTGGGGTGGTGCCACTTTTGATGTTTGTATGAGATTTTTGCATGAAGATCCATGGGAAAGATTAAGAACTTTGAGAAAGATGGTTCCAAATATTCCATTCCAAATGTTATTGAGAGGTGCTAATGGTGTCGCTTATGCTTCTTTACCAGATAACGCCATTGAACATTTTGTCAAGCAAGCTAAGGATAATGGTGTTGATATCTTCAGAGTTTTCGATTCCTTGAATGATGTTGAACAATTAGCTGTTGGTGTTACTGCTGTTAAAAAAGCCGGTGGTGTTGTTGAAGCTACTGTCTGTTACTCTGGTGATATGTTACAAAAAGGTAAGAAGTACAATTTGGACTACTACTTAGAATTAGTTGACAAGATTGTTGCTATGGGTACTCACATCTTGGGTATTAAAGACATGGCTGGTACCATGAAACCTGCTGCTGCTAAATTATTGATTGGTTCTATTAGAGCCAAGCATCCAGACTTGGCAATCCATGTCCATACCCATGACTCTGCTGGTACCGGTGTTGCTTCTATGTGTGAAGCTGCTAAAGCTGGTGCTGATGTTGTTGATTGTGCTACTAACTCCATGTCTGGTATGACCTCTCAACCATCCATTTCTGCTTTGTTGAACTCTTTGGAAGGTGAAATTAACTGTAACTTGGACTTGAACCATGTTAGAGAATTAGATTCATATTGGGCCCAAATCAGATTGTTATACTCTTGTTTCGAAACTGAATTAAAGGGTCCTGATCCAGAAGTTTATTTGCATGAAATTCCAGGTGGTCAATTGACTAACTTGATTTTCCAAGCTCAACAATTAGGTTTAGGTGAACAATGGATTCAAACCAAGAAATCTTACAGAGAAGCTAACTACTTATTAGGTGATGTTATCAAGGTTACCCCAACTTCTAAAGTTGTTGGTGATTTAGCTCAATTCATGGTTACTAACAAGTTATCCAGTGATGATGTTATTCAATTAGCTGATACTTTAGATTTCCCAGCCTCTGTCTTAGATTTCTTAGAAGGTTTAATTGGTCAACCATATGGTGGTTTCCCAGAACCATTCAGAAGCAAAGTCTTGGCTAGAAACAAAAGAAGAAAATTGGATCAAAGACCAGGTTTGTTCTTGCAACCATTAGACTTGGAAGCCGTAAAGAAAGAATTGATTGAAGAATACTCCAATGTTGGTTTAACAGGTAAGGCTATTGATGAATGTGATGTTGCTGCATATGTCATGTACCCACAAGTTTACAAGGACTTCAGAGCTGTCAAGGAGAAATATGGTGATTTATCAGTCTTGCCAACAAGATGTTTCTTGGCTCCACCTCCAATTGGTGATGAATTAAGTGTCACTATTGAAAAGGGTAAAACTTTAATCATTAAACCACAAGCTGTTGGTGAATTAGATGCCGCTACTGGTAAGAGAGAAGTTTACTTTGAATTGAACGGTGAATTAAGAAAGGTTTCTGTTATTGATAACAATGCTAATGTTGAAGCTAAGCAAATGAAGCCAAAAGCTGATCCAGGCTCAAAGTCTCATGTTGGTGCTCCAATCTCTGGTGTTGTTGTTGAAGTTAAAGTTAAGGTAGGTGATGATGTTAAGTCAGGTGATTGTATTGCTGTCTTATCTGCTATGAAGATGGAAATGGTTATTTCTGCTCAAATGGATGGTAAGATAACTGAATTATTTGTCAAGAATGGTGAAACTATTGAAGGTAGTGATTTGATTGCAATTATAGAAGAATAAGATAATAATAAAAAAAAAGTATGGGATTTGAAAATTATTTATAAATAGGACTTTATATTTTATATACAATAGAAAATACATTTAAATAAAATTAATAATAATAATATTAAAAAAAATATATTAATATGGTTAAAACAATAATATTATATATTCAAGATGATATTATTTTACTATAAAATGTTTTGAAATACTTATCCGTATAATCTGTTTGCTGAATAATTTATCCATAACTCATTTTTTTGTTTATCCGCATATAAGTCTAGTAGATCTAATAAAAGTTCATCTCCCATGGGAATAAATGAATTATTAATGTAATGGAAATTTTCTTCTTTAAGTTTTTTAGTCGTTAGAAATTTAGAGAATTTCAAAAACTTGTTTTCTTCTTCTTTATCATTAAATTTGATATATTTTGGATATGTTTTTGGAGTATTAGACACAGGAATTAAATATATTTTATAAATAGTCATTGTTTCTTATTAATGTTTTTCACTAATAATAGTAATATAATAGGGTTTTTGTTTTTTTTTTATAAAATATTTAAATCAATGAATTTCTTATCTTTGATATTTGTTTGAAATTTTTTTTTTTTTTTAAATTCATATATAAAAAGAACAAGGCGAGTCATGTGTAACTTTTGTTTTTTTTTTAAAATTAACTTTAATCAATTATAAAGCTCTTTCATGTTTTACAAATACTATAGGTTTCTTACCTTTCAATTCCAATCCAGCTTTAATTTTTTTTAATATTTTTTCATCACTATCAGTCTTAACATTCCAAACTATAACCTTGTAATCTTCTGGATCTAATTTTAATTTACCATCATTATACAAACCTCTTAGCTTTAATAAAAACTTTGCTTTTAATTTTGGATCTTCTTTGAATTTTTGAGTTATCCATAAACCCAAGTATTTAATATTTCTAAATATAAAAGCAGTAGTGCTAGCAGTGATTCCTTTTAATGACATTCCACCGTAAGTGAAAACTGTTCCTCCATTAGATAATTTAGATTCTAAACCTCTAGCAGATGTTCCACCAACAGCATTAATACCCATTATAACATTAGAATTTTCAAAATCAACAAGCTTTTGGAATTCTTTTTTAAATTCTCTGTCTTGATTTTGTGTCTCAGTTATAACAAAATCAGTATGTGTTTTTTCCTTTAGATTTGAAATGAATGCTTCAGTTTCTTCTGGAGTTTCTCTTTCTCTGACAATAGATACTGTCTTTAGATTAAAATCTCCATTCTCTTTTGAATGGTCATTTTTGACAATTTGAGTAAATAGTTTAGCTACTTGGGAATTACCAGCATTTGCTACACAGTAATAATCTTTTGTGTTTGTTTTATTAAAATCTTTTCTAGCTAATTTTTCAAACTCTGTTTTAAACCACAAAGCAGTACAACCGTTAACAGCTGCAGTAGCTGCTTCCAATATACCAAAACCACGAGCTGTACCATTATAGTTAGTATCAACAGCTGAAATCTTTAAATAATCGGTAATAGTCTTTTTGTCTTTAGATACCAATTGATTTAACTTGATTGTTTTGAAAGTACACCAAGTTCCAGAATTATTGATTCTTGGAACTACAAAATCACCAATTCGCAGATTAAAATCTTCTGGGAGTGAAATAGCTGAACCTTTGGAATCTACAAAGGAATGGATCTGATATAAACCTTCATTTCCAGCTACAGAAAATGGTTTTGGACTGTCGTCAGTAGATATTTTTTTAGAATATGTACCATAAACACCATCTATTTGATTCTTGTCAGAAGGGTTTAATGGGAAAGCCAAAGTCTTTAAAATAACAGAGGTTTCAGTATCATTTACTAATGGTTTCAAATCACTGACAGCACTTGCACTAGGAGAATCTTCTATTGGTAATAACTTATCTATACCAACATCTAAAATGCCAATATTGTCAACAGTTTTAATAATAGGATCTTTTTGATCTTTTAAATAATAAATGATATTTTTGGAAACTACTGGTTTTTTCAAACCAGCAGAACCATAAACCATTGGGAAAATAACATTACAGTTTAAAGATTTCCTTGGAAGCATTTTAGACATTATATAAATATATATATTTATTTATGTATTTGGGTGTTTTTTTTTTTTTTAGCTATTTGATTTTCTATTTCTTTTATAAACTTTAATTTGTTGTTTTAAAATATATATAGTTGTTTCATCTTTTAAAAACAAACTATTTAAACATTTATTTATATATATATATTTTATGTTGTTGATTTTTTAAAAAAAAAAAAAAATAGATCTCATGATAAATAAGGTTTTTTTTTGCTGGTTTAAAACATTTATTTCCTAATTAGGTAAAAATTAAGCGTGTTAATTTATTTATTTATTTTCTTTCCACCCTTCCCCTTAAAAATATACAAGATCCCGTGACTATCAGGAAGGTGGAAATCTTAATGGGTGGGTGTGTCAGATTTTTATTTTTTTATATTTAAATAAACTAAAAGTATTAAAAAAAAAAAAAAAAAGATGAAAAAGATATACCATATTCAAAAAAAGTAATAACTATATAACAATTGGTAAGTTATTATTATTATTTCTTTTTTTTTTCTTACTATATTAAATAAATGAAGTCCTTTGAAGATATTGATGTTAATAGTCATATAGAGTTGATAGCTGCTTTAGTTCAAACTGTTGAAACTAAAAACGAAGATGATATTAAAAAAATGAGATTGTTAATTGAAGAAAAACTTTTGGACCCTGAATGGGACCTTAATGTGCTGTTACCTGTTGTAACCAGTAACGAATTTAAAGAACATGATTTTAGTAAACTGTTTTACAATGTTCCTTATAAATTAATGGATGTCATTGCTGAAACTTATGATGACGAAACTTCTTTAACACAAAACAAGTATTCTAAATCAATGATTTTTATCATAACTAATATAATTGAAGCTGATAATGGTTCTTTAAATTTAATTATAAGTTTGGTTGATTATTTGAATAAGATGGATTTGAAACCTAATTCAAATGAAACTACTTTAAAATTAAGATTTCATATAATTAATGAGCTTTTCATTGGTGGAATCAGAAGATTAAAAGGTGATGAATTTATTTGTTCAGAACTTTTGAAAGTAATTGTTGTAAGCTACCTGAGATTGTTTATCAGAATTAGTATGAATTTGAAAACACCAATGTTTATTTTCAAAAGAATATATGTTTTTGCTAGAGATTTCATGCCGCCTGAACATACAACTGAAGATCCAGAAGAATTGAAAAAAATTGGAGAATTATTATTGATGTATCTATTTAAGGGTGTTAAAATAATAGCAACTTCTAAAAACAGTTTTGAACTTTTGGATGAAAAAAATAGAATTATTTTCAAAGAACTTGGAACTAAGATATATCAACTAGCTTTATCATATGATGTTGACTTTGATCAAGAACTTGTAAATATAAACAATTCTGTTGCCGAATTCAAAGAGCACTTTTTAGAAAACTGCAAGGATAAAAAAGATGATGAAATTCAAGATTACTTATATCATTTAGCTATAGTTCAAGATATAGAGAAAGATAAAAAGGGATTGGTTTTAGATTACCAAACAGTGATGTATTTGTTTATAACTAACTATATTGTTGAAAACAGTGATGCACCTGATATTCCTATAGAAACACTTCTTGTATCTTACTTCAAACTAAATGCTTTGCATACAGCCAATGATTACAATGATCCTTTCATTTTAAATGGTGTATTAGAAACAAAAATTCAATCATCCAAAGAAACTGAGATTGATTTACCTGAACCAATTATTACTCAAGTATTACAACAACTCTCATTCCAAGGAGAAAAAAGTATTCCAACAATCAAAAAAATATTATTTTTGATGAATTACAAATATCAAATATGGTATATATTAGACACCCTATCTGAATGTCCTTTAGATGAAGTCAAAGCTCACACTTGGAAATATATTTTACCAGAATATATTAAAATGGAAGATAAAGCAACTTGGATTTCTTTGTGTAACATTGCAGATATCCAAGTATTAAAGTATACTGAAGATGATGATGAAGAAGAAGAAGAAGAAGAACAAGAGGCTGATAAAGGCAATTCTGAGCATAAAGGAAAAGATATATCAGAAAAGCTAAGTGAAAAATATGTTATTGAATGTATGATGGAATTTTTAGGTAAATATAAAAGTTTAGCTCAATTTGTTAAAGGTCTTCAAGAATTGATTGCTATGTATGAAAGCTTCAAAAATCAACCAGAAGAATCTGAAGAAGATGAGGGATTATAATTAAAATTCAATCAATATATATATATATATATTATCCCAATGCAAACACACTAATCTTTAATTTTACAGTCAACTTTTTTTATTTAAACCAATTATATTAATTGTTTACAATAAGTTTGTTTACAGTAAACAAACTTGTACATTTTTAAATATATTTGTTTTTTATAAGGAGTTTAATTTATTTAAAATATATATATAAACTTTTTTTAAAAATTTAATTTTTAAAATGTAAACATTTATTTTCATTTGTATGTGTTTTTTTAAACAAAAAAAAAAATCCCCTTTTCTTTTTTATCTCTTATAAAGTAATATTACAATGAATATATATATATACATTTACTATAAAATTATTAAACTTATTTTTGTATATCTTTTGAATCAAATTCACCAAAAAATACAAAAAATCCAACACCTTCTCCAGCCTTTTGTTTATTTTCTTCAAGTAGATCTTCACGATCATCAATAAATGGATCTTCCAAATCATATTTTCCAACCATTGCTTTCCCTTTAAACTTGGAAACACGTTTTTTCGGCACTATCTCAGATGGTTGCTTTTCTTCATTATCACTAGATACTTCAACTGAATCATCGTCATTTTCATCTTCATCACTTTCAGGTTCTGCTGCATCATCTTCATCTGCATCTTGCTGCTCCTGCAGTTGTTGAAGTAAATGTTGTTGTTGATGCTCTGACGAGAGAAGTTGGGTATAATCTAAAACTAAATTTCTTTCTTCTGATAGTAGATTTTTAATGTTATAATTTACTGTATTATCGCTTGTCTTTGGATTATTGTTTGAAGAGTTTATTGAAATATTAATTATAGCTGAATCTGGATTTATGGATTTTACAGCAGATATGACTGTTGTTGGGTCAATCTTTTTTTTTTTGAACTCCCCATAATATTTGCACCATTATTAGATATCGTAGACATTTGCGTGTATGTATTTAAAATTTTAATATTTAAGTGTAAAGAAACGGTTTTGGTTTTTTTACAAATTTGTTTTTTTAAAGTTTAAAGAATTTTGTAATTTTTATAGTATTTTTGTTTTATTTTTTTTTAATATTTTCTTTAAATCCTTAGTTAAAAAATAAAATAATATATATATATTAATTTTATTAAAAAAAAAGAAAAATTTACAATCTTGAATATATATAAAAAAAAGAATTAATTCCACCTACACTCTGTCTAAACTCAATTTATTACCATAATAAACCAAATCACCTAATGTTAAAACTACATCTGTGCCGTAACCATCCAATGAGTACAGTTCCATTGACCCATTCCAATATTCAGCATAAACTTTACAAAGAGCTAGACCAATACCTAATTTGAATCTACTTTCTCTTGTTAACATATTCAATAAAGGTTTTTCAAAGGAAGTATCATCTACACTAATACCCTTATTTTCACTTAAATCAATACTCTTTTTCAACTGTATATTAAGTTTTTTATTTATATTTGAAGTTAAGTTAGAATCAAATTGTAAAGTTTGTAATGAAGTATTTCCGATAATTTCTTTAACTGTCACGTTTTTAATTAAAGATAATGACTTTAAACATTCCAATGCAGTTTCTTCAGTCTTACCGAAAGAGGTGATAGTAGGCTGTTTAACATTAAGAGATATACCACCACCTCTATCACTGACTCTTAAAATGACAGATGTACGATTCTTTATTAATGTAATGTTTATATTATTGTCGTCGCCCTCCGGACCGTTATTCAGAGTGGCTTCAAAAGAATTTCTTAAAATTTCATTAAGCATGAACCTTAAATGAATAGGTAAAAAATAGATTTCAAGATCCTTTGCTCCATCTATAAGAACTTTAGGAACATGTTTTCCTTTAAGTTTAAAATCTTTGCCCATTCTTTCTGTCAAATTATCAGTTATTTCTCTAATGTAGCTCTTTATAATACATGGCTGAAACATATCACCTAAAATTTCTATATTAACATCTTGCTTAGCTGTATTTTGGTTTGATTTCTTGGACAGTCTCTGTGACAATGATATATGTTCTTCAATCATTAATCTTCTAGAAATTCTTGCTCTTAATAATTCATTAATCCAAACATCTAATTTGTTTTTAGACATATACTTTAAATTTGAAATTTCTAAACCACCTATAATTAAGTTGAACAAATTAACTAAATTCAAATCAGATAAAATGTTTTGGGTGTTGTTTAAGAATTTTTCATTATCTTTAATGGTTTTCAATTTAGGAAATTTTCTAAAATTCTCTAGAATAGAATAATAAGACTTATAAACCTTAAATAAATGTTTATTAGAGGTTATTTTGTAGGGTAGATTTTGGAAATCTTTAATTTTCAATGATATTCTAATAATCAATTGTTCTCTGATGAAATTTGCAGAATCAATCAACATTTTTTCTTTAAAACTCTCATTTTTAGCATGGTTAGTTAAATCATCATATTTTGTCAATTGTTTTAGAGAAATTGCCATAGGTTTATATTTTTGTAAAATATTATTAATTAGAACAGTTTGATTTTGATGGTAATGTAATTTATAATCAATAACATTGTTTTTATAAGTAGGTTCTTGCTTTTTAAAAGTATTGTGATTATAGTTTTCATAAAGAATCTTACCTACATCACTTTTACTATCAAAGTTTTTGAAAATATTCGGTAATGTCTTGGGAATAGCATTATTGACAATAATGTTAGTTGACATTATTAAATTATATATAAATTTACAACAAAATACACCACTTTACTTCTTTTTGGTTTAACATTGTTATGCTTTTTTTTCTTTTTATTAAAATATTCTATATTCCAATCAATAAATTTTTTTTTTTTTGAAATCATCACTTTATATATTATTCATTATTTTAATCATTTTTTTCCTTTATTCCAAATTTTTTTTTGAACTATGAAAAATATTATAATTAAAAGTAACAAAAAATTTTAATGTCCGGAAGTTGGAGTAAAAAAAAAAAAACTTAACACTTTTTTTTTTTTCAAATTTTTTTCTTTTGAAAACAGATAAATAGTTAAGTCAACCAAGCAATACATTAATAATAGATTTGTATTGTATAATTATATTAAATAAAAATTTAATAATAAAATGAGTACTCCTGCTAGAAGAAGATTGATGAGAGATTTCAAAAGAATCACTTCTGATTGTCCTCCAGGACTTACTGCTTCCCCTTTGAATGATAATGTTATGATTTGGAATGCTGTTATCATTGGTCCCGAAGGAACAGCTTATGAAGATGGTATATTTAAATTGGTTTTACAATTTTCAGAAGAATATCCAAATAAACCACCTGATGTTAAATTTGTTTCCAAGATATATCACCCTAACTTTTATACAGATGGTAAGATTTGTTTAGATATATTACAAAATAGATGGACACCTACTTATGATGTTTCTTCTATCTTAACATCCATACAATCATTGTTTAATGATCCTAATCCAGAGTCTCCAGCTAATGTAGAAGCAGCAAATTTATACAAAGACAATAAAACGTTATATCTAGAGAAAGTGAAAGAGTGTGTAGAACTCAGTTGGCAAGAT